>VCRD01002690.1:17654-80666 GCA_006783055.1 Trinorchestia longiramus
GATATCTGGTGCACTGTTGTAGTGTTAGCGATATCTGGTGTAATTATCGTGTTAGCGATATTTTAAAGCTGACTGCTCTTAAAAATTGTGGCTTCGAGTTCCAAAACATAAATTTGATCGACAGTTAAATTGGGTTCGCCATTACATGTTGGGCTTGCTCTTGTTCTCATCCTAATTACACTTTATTGTGCCCCTTCTGATAGAAATGTTGAAACAATATTGTGTCCACGAGTGGAATTTACCATATCCTAGCAAATTATTCCTAGATTTTGTAGTCATATGTCCATCATGGGATGTTATGTCGAATAATAACCCAGCAATTATCATTGCTATGCATTTTTCTTCGTTAAATTTCCTACTCTTAAACGTTTGGATGCGATCTATGTTTATTTTAAGGTCATCGTTCCTTGCAATAAATAATACTAGTGTCCTGTTCAATCACGATATTAGCCGAACAGAAATAGTGAAAAAATCTAAGTCACAGACAAACTCATAACACTAGCACTTCAAACATAGCTATAGAACTGAAGTTACAGAAATTAAAAAGAATATAGCGTCACATAAGAGTTAATATTACCACAGCCCCAGTCATATTCATAATACTGACGTCAGAAACACAGTAATCATATATATGTCATTCCTTATGAGAAATAAATCATCACTCCCAGATAAATGATCAATACTTACGTTACAGACATGATACCAATAAGACCATAGATATATAGTACCACCGTCGTTACGCAATAGATAATAATACTTAGCTCATGGATATGTCAAAAATGATATCTTCTGAGGCCCATTAATCACATCCGCCCTATTATACAGAGCAGCTCGTGCAGAAGGTTATCAGGCGGTGCATCTGTCGTCAATAGAGCTTGATTATCAGGACAGAGAGACGCGTCATCAGTCCAGCCTTGTCCTGCTTCTGCCTTGGAACATAGCGCTGCTGTTTGATGTGTTATTGACCTCAAGAAAATACGTATTTCTTCCAGTCTGTGTGTACTCCATAGCACTAGGCTATGCATGCCAGCTTTCCACAGTTTTGAAGGCCTATTTCCAATCGAATTGGTTAGTATTGATATATCAATATAATAAAAAATACGACGAAAAATTAAGTACAGAGAAATCTATTTACCCTAGAGGAATTTTTAACAGCAAATTATCTTCAAAAAATTACTTTTACTGAACGAGCAAAATATGACGTTTTACTAACACCTCACAAGTATCATGGGAACTTACGCTTAGAAGGATTGTACGGAGTTGGAAAACTAAACTTATGGCATTGAATTTTGAGTTTACGATGAAATGCTGAGGTTCAGTATAGAAGACACCATTTCGTCCACGTCACGTTTACACCGCATACTTCACGCATCAATGCTTGAGTATCTTCTGAGGAAGATATCAAATGTAGTATATACAATTTTATTTAAGCAAACATGACTAAATTGAAACGCACAAAATTGATTCGAAATCGCCTTGTCACGCACCATTTCGGCTTAGGAAGATTACTGAAGACAGAACAAAAAACATTAGAACGAGAAATCAAGTATGAAAAAAAATACATTTATGTTTACAAAATTCGCAGAGCTACATATGTCACTATAGGTCCCATCCTCTTATGGTCTCTAGTTGATTAATTATTTAATAAGTATGTAACTTTACTCAGGAGCATCACAGATGCCCGACTATACGTCCCTTGTATCAAAAATGTAAAATAAAGATTGAAATTTTCAATTTGCTTCGTTCAACAATTTTACTTCTTAAAAAATGTTGGTCGGTCCAAACCCTCTGAACTTGACGGACTACTTCTGCGATGTGAAAAATTTAAAAGTTATCTGTAATTTCCCTAGAATACCTTCTCAAAAATAGAGTTCCGCCCTCACCTAGTGAAATGATAACATTATTACCTTAGTCAAAAGAGTTTTGAAGTAAACTCAACAAAACATTTTCTACTGACTGTCTCCTATTATTGACCACTGTCACGGACAAAGTTTTTCTTTCATAATTCTATTATTTTTTCTAGTTCTTCTCCGCTACATTTGAAGACATGATCTAAAACATTTGCGTTTTGACAGGGTGTGCTGGCATCAAAATGTTATAGCACACATAATTAGGTGTACACTCCTATGCTTGTTCCTAAACCAAAAGCGTACCCAACTGCACAAAGGTCGTTCAGAGGGACGAGTTCTAATTCTTTGCTCCTGACTTCCATTACAGCTCTTCTAAAAATCCACGAACAACGACTGCTCAAACGTCAGCATTTTGCCTTAAAAGCTGTTGAACTAAAACATGTATTCAGCCTTCGAATCCGTGCTCTGACCCGACAATGTATTAACTGATACAAGGAATGATTCATAATTCATATACGTTCAGTAAATTTTCTGAATACTGAAGCTATTTTCACGTTTGAAGTAAATTTTGCCTATATATTTCACGTTTAAAAAACGTTATTGTACAGACACCTTGTTTGCATTGTCACATGTTAACATGAAATCGTACTTAAAATAATATAATTGATAACGCTTATACGGTATTATTCATTTTTACGGAGGCAATGTCGTCTGTATTAGCGGCTTTCAAATTGTTCGTTGACAGCCAGCAAAGTGCGCATCTACATCTGCCTCGCGTGTACGTATAACATATACATTATTAGAGCAGACCTGCCGTCTTCAGCTTGTTATGGACTCGTAATAAACTACTGGGCTTTGTAGGCAAACATCAGAGAAGAATTTTATGCTGCAACTCAACAGATAGAAATGTTAATTAATTCCTGTGAGCTAAAAATTAAGAAACTGGCCTCGCTTGACCGCACACAACTCCTTGTCTTGCCGGATTTACTTTAATTATAGCATTACTAATTATTCTGATGCGCTTAAGAATAGCACATCATTTAATGATATGTTAAACTGTCGCTTCATAAATCATGCTGATGCGCCTCTAAGACTTGCAGCGTCTCAATGTGGATTGCATAGCGGTTTATCCTCGCTCGCTGGAATTAGAAGTTGAATACACGCGTAATAATCGATGAGAATCTGTAGGCGGGTGTAGTTATAGCGTTCCCGTACGTCATCTTCGTTCAATAATTGATATTATAGTTTAATATTGTGTCAAGAGAACGAAACATAGGTGTAGCTATTCATTTATTACAGTATAACGATAATGGTACTGTATTTAAAAAATTATAATTTTCCGTGAAATTCATTACTCCATATTAAGATGGTGAGCGTTGCATGAAATGTATAAGCTAGTAAGATAAGAAAGTGTCTCAGTAATGTTGGTGCCTACGTTCAAATTTTAGTTGAGTAGGCATCAAAACTGATCTCGTAAAAATACTTCCTCATATTTCACTGAAAATTCTGTGAAACATAGCTACGCAGCAGACATGGACATGTGACGACTGGAATATCAAGACCACGAAGAAAAAAATACCACGATATTCGTTCCAAAATGCTGTGCTTTTTAAAACTGGCAATCTATATTTACCACGTCTGAGATGAAGATTCCAGTAATCAGTTATGTTCAGTTTATGAAAACTGAAATTAAATTTATAAGTCATGTTTAATTAGCATTCAGCTTATCTTCTTATGTGCATGTAGTCAGAGATGAATCTTAACCCAATATGACAGTTCACTTGCACTCATTTTAGTAGAACTAAGCGTTAACAAATCAAATGAATGCATCATGTTGAAGGCTATTCATATTTCCAACAATCCTTTAGTATCCTTATATTGAGTCGTCGCTAAAGTGTCATCTGATGAAATTTGAAGACTGGAAAATCTATCTCATATGCATCAACTGTTAGAACAATAGTAATTTTTGCTCTAGTTTCATAGTAGTTTTTTGTTTAGTGAAAAAAAAATCGACAAGAAGAGTTTTCTGGCCATAAATGAAATGATAAATGACAGAGCAAATTTACTGAAATTTAGGAGCGACTTTTTGACTTTTGCATCTCAAATTCAAGAAAGATTTCCAACTATTTACCATAATAAGAGTGATAGCTGCGACTCTTTCGCAAACTTTTACATAAATTTGTTTCTTTCACAAGGCAAAAAATATTTCCTTGGTATGTCACTGCAGAAAAGTGTGCATTCTAACTATATCTATTTGATTAAAAAATTATTGAAAGGTTTGAGACGTACACACCGTATGACAATTTCTTTATTTCTCTTTACTGACAATATTTATTACTGGAGAAATAATGATATATTAAAATAAGGAAATGCCCACATTACAGAAAATCTTTAACTTGAAATAAGCTACCTCCTGCCAAACCTTTAAAATTCTCAGCCCTAATCTTTTTTAGTCAACACAAAGCGTCTTTTTTAACAGCATTTACTGAGAACCCGAAAGCTGTCACTGACATGCCGATTATTCAACATGAGTTCCTAAGAATTTGAAGAACTTTCCTTCAAAATTGAGTTTATCAATTTTTGATAGTTCGATAGTTAAACTAGTATAATTCTCGTTCATTTTAGTAGATTTTTTAATATTTTCAAAAAATGTCGTAATGCAGAGACTGAAATGCTGGAAAAAGATATGACTTGACATACGTACTGATGAGGTTTGTAGATTATTGGAGAAGTATATTTTTCTACTGAGCGGTAAAGCAGGAGAAGATTGGCTGAATATACATATTTTTATGTCGGGTAAGGCGAGGAAGATTGGCTACAAAAGCGCATTATCTCGTTAAATTTAATACAGGTTCAGGTTGAGGGAAAACACATGAGCATTATTTACAGACAGATAATGCTGAGATCCAGATACTGGAAAAGTACGTTAATTTTTAGATAAATAAAGCCGAAAGTACATTATCATCAATAGCATTTTTAGTATTAACTTTGTATCCCTAATATTATTACTATCAATGTTATTTAAATAGGATATCTTTTCCCTTAAAGTTACCGCTGAGGCTGACATGCCATACTTGCACTGAACATGAAGAAAGTTCGGGTAAAAATTAGGTTTATCACCACCATATTCCCGAACATGGGGCCATACAAGCAAGTCTCCCGCTACATGGAGTATTAGCCAGCTGTCACAGTGATACTGAACGATCAATCTGGTTGTAATGAAAGTAAACATCGATTTTAGAGTCTACATAAAATATGGAGAAGATTATGACTAAAAACATTTGATCATCAAGATTAGTTCCTTCACTTCTCAGAACTTCATTCCATCTCTTAACAAGCTTATACCCCGTATGTAAAATATTAGTGATTTAAACATAAAATATTAATTCACCCTGTTTTCCTGCTCGTTTCTTGATGTCAGCCCACCACTATCCAAATGATTATGCAGTCCCGTAAACAAGCAAGATGTAATAATGTAATCAGCAGCATGACCACGAAAACATGAAATTTGAAACGATGTTTCTCTGCAGAGCTCTCAATAGATTAGTGATTGATCGAGCTGTGCGAGGATGGGCATCATTGTGATGGGAGATGATACCTTTTATGTTGACTAAAAAGGGTCGCTTTTGGATCAAAGCTGTTTTTACATGCAAAAGCTGATTACAGTCGAGATTAGCAGTGATTATTCGATTATTTTCTTACAGTTTATTACGGAGAATTTCATCAATATCCCACCATACGTTCAACATGATCTCTGATTGAAGTTCTCATCGTCGTTGCTGAGTAAATTTTCTCCACAAACTGATTCATGAATTATTGGGTTGGCAATGCGATAAAAGATCCACTATTTATTAGAAGTAACAAGCATAAGCAGAAATTTTGCTATAATGGATGGTGGAAGCAACGATTCACAAAATGTAGCATACTGGGACAGTTGTATTGCGTCACCAGATCGCTTTACAATCACGGTACCCAGACACTGGAACCAACTATACGGTGAAACCGGAACCATAAATAACCATAATCCTCTGATAAATGATCATATTAACCAGGAACTGAATTTCTTATGTTTAGTTATAAAGTTAGGTTTAAGCTCATACTTTAGAAGATCAAGAATAAGTAGTCTACATGTAATATGCCATCATTACACTTTTGATCGTTTCTGTGATCTTATATGTATTTAATTTCAGTAAAATATAAGTATCGTCAGGGACGATAGTGTTTCTTCGTATTGTGTTACAAAATAATCAAAATATGTAATTATGGAGCACTTGTGAACATTCAAACGACAATGAATGTCATACTAGAAAATTCCTTGCAGTCGTTTTAGAACGCGAGGCTTGCTCGTACCCTCAGTTGCATGCGATTGTATTGAAGCACTTTTTATGTAAGAGTTTCGGTATTGCTTCTTATGCTGGATGCACACCACGAGGCTGAACTATCCCAACTACGTCTCCGTATTTCTAGCAGGGAATGTATTGCCAAGAATAAAATGATCATTATAATATTAATTAATTTTTTATCAGAAAAATCAACACCATAATTTTTCCATGTCATTATATAAGCTCTTTATCATCACCTAGCTATTCTATCTTACATGTACTTTTGGTATTCCGCAAGTAAATACATTCCGTGTATGTTGACTATTCAGAATTAAAATACCCTATCAACTACACTCCTTCGAAGAAAAAAGTAGGACAATGCACCTTCCTTTTATGCCACATATTCAGGTCTCTATGTTGAGTTTCTATTTAAGCTTCAACCTAACTGCGTCAACCCGGAGAGACATGCACTTACACGTGAGCCTATGATGCTCTTATCTTTAGGATCTCTTATTTTTAAAAAAATTGTGAAGCTCTTGGAAGTACAAAAAACACTAGTAATGTTTGGAAAGTTTTCATTTTATAACTTGAATTACGGTTTTCCTCGAAATAACTTTTCAATTGAATTTAGGATGAAAAATATCCACTTCTCTAACGTAAACAGCACAGTAAAATATTAAAAATGTATTATAAGAAGGACCTGTTTCAGATATACTCCGATTAATGCTCTTCTGACAAACCAAAAAAATAAGTTAAACGGTACAAACAGAAATTAAAAAGTTTCAAATTAACATAGACTTTGCCCCAAGCTTCAAAAGCATCTACTATAATATATTGTAAAGAAAACGCTCCGGTTGGCTTTTACCGACGAGCAGCAACAAAAGGTCTGGAAAATATTACTACAACGTAGAAAATCATGAAAATCATCTGTTTTTTCTGGAGCTGATGGAGGTAATGAGAAGGTCGTTGTTGTTATTTCTAATTAATCTTAATTGGGTCCTCTGTCAATCTTGCTACGTTAGAAATTTCTGAAAACAAACAAAAACGTATATTGAGTAGAGGAAGAGAAGCGGTGCACAAATGATGTGCATTTCCATACACGGTGGGAAATAAAGATATGAAGCAAGAAAATGTCAGTTTAATACAAATGTCAGTTTTATACAAATGCAATATAATTAACAAAAAATACGCTCGATCATAATATCAAACGGGAAAAACTGGATGAATGCAGATCATCTATGACATTATCAGGTCGTTCAGCATCAGATGACCGATTTCGAACATGAAATTTATTGTTCATTCTCTCAAGTAAAAAGCAATATAATGTAATCAAAGTATACACCCACATTATGAACACATTTTTATCACCTTTTTAGTTAATTTAATCACGCTGGCAACAAAGAATTTTGAAGAGCAAGAAGTAATTAAATCATGAAAAACGGATTTTGTATCTTCTTCAGATTTAAAAAAAATTCTTGCAATGAGTTGTTTAATGCGTAACAGACGTGATAGTTGGTCCAAGGTCTGGTGAATATGGTGAATGACAGAACTTCCAAGTTCAGTTTCTCTAGCATGAATAGCGTTCTTTTTGAAACATGCAGTTAGGCATTGTCGCGTACGATAATTGATCAGCCTCTATTCACTGATCCCAGCTGCTTGATTGCCGGGTCACGCTTTTCCTTCAACTGATTGGTGCATACACCGCTGCAATTGACAAGCCAGGTGTCATTAAACTGTAATGGATGACACATCAGCACTGAACCACAAAATAGACACCATTTTTTGCAAATATTCATTTTTTAAGCTTTTGACACTCCATCTCCATCCAACTAATGCGCTGAACGCTTGCTATTGTCGAAGCAAATCTATTTTTCATTACGCGTAAGAATACGATGCAGAAACTTAGTTAACGCAAGTTTTTTGGTGTACATGAAAATAGAATATTTTATTTTTATCGACCTAATAGGAACACGTATTATTACTCTTCATATGATCGGAAATGAAATACAAATGAATTAAGAACTATGAATATTGCTCCTAGGTTGGTCATGATAGATGAACAGGCATGATAAAGTGAACATACGACACGACAGGTAAATATTGATGACTTGACTTAACACGTTGACTCCGAAGTGGTACGTGTGTGTACCACTGAGTTTAAGTTCTATAATTTATTCAGATCCTTCTAGTGACTATGCGTATAAAGTGAAGATTTACACCAGTCAGGCAATCGGAGGCAACGTGTTAAGACGGCGCAGGACTTGGGTAACAGCCCAAGAATGGACCAAACGTCGCATTCCTGTTGCCGTATTCTATATTACTTTATTTTATTAATTTGAGTACAGGCTTCACAAGACGCTGACTTTTAACACATACGCCCGTTATTTATACGCCCTATGGTTAACCTTCTTTCCCTTTACTAATAACATATCTGCACTGCTCGTTCTTCGTCTGCATCTCTAGGTGGTCTTCAAACACAGTGCACAACCAGTGAAATAGGAGTAATTTCACCAAGATTTTAATATAAGACATTTGGAAAAACAAAAGTTGTGAATCACTCATTATCTTGAAATTTTTTGTTTAAAATTTTTTGTCTGGCGTGTTCATAAACTTTGTAAAGCCCTAGGAATGTAAAACTAATTATAAGCAATAAAACGTAAATTCTACAGTTTCGCATGCTGTGCAGAGATACTTGCGAATAACACTATCCCAGGTAATGTTTGTTCAGGCCTCAATGATGAATAACTGCCGTATTTTCTGCACTAAAAGGGCGCCTGATTATAAGGCAGACCCTCAATTATGGAGTCCATTTATGTACTTAACACGTTTGTTGCGATTGCCTAGCCGGTGCAAATCTTTACTTTGTACACATAATCACTAAAAGACTTGGAAAAAAATTACAGAACCTAACCTAAGTGACCCACCGGTGGGTCTCATCGCAACAAACGTGTTAACATGCTGGAACAAAATTCATGGTATTCGTGACAGATTTTGGAACCCGGTAGACACATAAGGCGCACAGTATTATATGGTGCAAGGGTAACCCTATATCAGTATACAAGAAAAGTTTGAACAAGATAAAAACCTGTCCAATCGTTCGTAATATTCAATTCAAATTTTGATGAACATGAATAATTTTACGTTACCCAAGATTAACCCGTTTAGTTTTTTCTTCAAACTTTGTAGTTACTTCCATATTTTAAGTGAAATTATAGAGGGACACCGTCGAGACTATATTTCTGATTTGTTGCAAAATTCTTAAAAAAGAAATAGACTCAAAACCTGAGTTACGCCTTGAAACTGCGTCATGACGTAATTATAATGGAAAAACCTAACTGCTGGAGCGATGAAATGATCAGTGTAAGACACCAGAATTATATTTTGTAATACTACAAGATACTACGATTGTATTTTGTAATACTGTAGGACACTAGAATTGTCTTTTGTAATACTGTAAGACATCAGAATCTTCCCACATTCTGTCCTGAAGATACAGTAACATCAAGTAACGTGAAAACTTCATGCCTTAATACGTTGACTCCGAAGTGGTACGTAAGTGTACCACTTAGGTTAGGTTCTGTAATTTTTTCAGATCCTTCTAGTGACTATGCGTACAAAGTGAAGTTTTACACCCATCAGTCAATCGGAGTCAACGTGTTAATCAATAGGCCATACTTTTGAATGACAGCAAAATGAAGATCATTCGCTCTTAGCATCAGGTAATGGTAGAACTTCATGCCTCAATAAATAGGTCATAATTCTGAATAGCATAAAGCAACAGGTAAAATCTTCAACACGTCAGAGAATGCACACCGTTACAATTTTATCACTAGTTGCAGCTAAAATAGAAAAAACAATTTTTAATAAAAAATTTGACACCCTGGTATCATTAGTTTTTACTAAAATAGAAAACACAATTTACCCTAAACACACTGGCACGGGGATTTGTGCTCCAGGACTCATCACTTCTCAATATTAAAAATAGAAAGAATGTTATTGCTTGAAATTTATCTGCAGTTGACATAAAAAATTACATTTATCGAAATATACTCACGATTACACTCAACACCTTATACTTAAAAACTCGCATTTTACTAAATTGCGGAGACTTGACACTGTTTACAAGGTTATACTGAGATTATATGCTTGTTACCCAGTCGGGTGCGGATTTGAAATGACGCTTTGAACAGGAGAGAACCGCTACGCCTGTCCATTTTCCTTGGAAATGGTGCCACTCTACAGAACATGTCACCTTTGTATTTTTACGCAATGATGTACTTGTATATTTAAAAAATTCTATTTCCTTTATTTATTCCTATACATCCCGAACATCCACTCCACTCGTAAAGAAGCAATGACATGGCCTGATGTGTAGGCTCTTGACAACAGGTATGGCAATTAATAATACCGTTCATATCGAAACACAGACGTGGCTTTGCTCTTAAGCTCTTGGTAAACTGATATGGCATTATTCCACTAGTCTGCAGACCTGCGTGATATCAGGCGTAAGCAAACCATTTCTGAACCCGAACGTGGTTCATGTCCACCATACAGACCTCCGTTACCAGAACAGTAATGTATTTGAAAATTACTACCAAACTTGTGGCTTGCAATTATGAAATGTAAGATTGAATCCCACGGTGCATTTTACAATTGTAAAATCAAACATTACCCTTTTTAATTGCAATCAATGTCTGAACACATGTTGATATTCACGCGCTCTAACATCATCTTATCAGGAAAAATGAATAGAGACTAGAAAAATACATTTTTGGCTCACTGACAACTTGCACTTTATTTTGAGCTAGTTGCTTCATTACTTTCTTACGTCGTGAAGCTTGACGAAACAAGAGAAGTTTCCTGAACCTGACAGAACTTTGACGCGTGAGGTAGCGCTGCGTTCATACCATAAATAAACGCACAGCACTACATATAGAAATGCTCCAATATGACTCCACAGAATGGCTTTTTTGTTATCGTGGCCCTCAAAAACTTTATTTTAAAACATAGATCCTGGAGCAATCGACGATATTTGAGCTTGAAACGTACTCGGTCGATTTAAATCTATTGCTTAACACAATTGGAGTTGACAGAGTGCGAAATGAAGATCCCTGACTTCAAAGGACCATTGAGGCTTTGATGCACTCGTCGCATAAAGGAGCATTCATACTCTGTACATGGAGAAGTTCCTGTCAAAATAGTTACATCCTGGTAAAGGAATACTGTTGGGGAAATACTTTAAAGAGTGTTATAGTAATCTACATATAAAATCGACTATGTATCTCGCTCTCTCTCTTTCTCTGTATCTGTGTGTGTCCGTACCATTACTTGCTGCCACCTGAGGTGGTCGCGCGCAGGCGGGACACACCTGCCACACGCAGCACCTCCTGCCCACCACCACCCGCCGCACTGCCTTCTTGCACCGTACGTACCGTGGGAGTATCTTCATATGCAGGGTCGCCCATAATTAAGGAACCTTTTAAAAACTATTATAGCTGTAAAACTACAAATGGTAAAGAGATTTGGTTCATTTAGAATGAATGAGGAGATTTCAAAGTTTTCTACCAGCGTATCAAGTCTACCGACAATCACAACATATTGCCCAAAAAATTCATAAAATCCGCCTCCCTAGAATGAATCGCTACGCAATGGAACGAGCAAAAATAGGGGAACTTTACTTCCGATGTAATTGTTCGGTTACTGCAGTTCAGAGGAATTACAGGCATATTGATGGTATTGAAAGAAGTCATTCAAAGAAGTGTATAAAAAACTGGTATTGGAATTTAGAGAAACTGGGACAACACAACGTTGTGGCAGGCCACGGACCATACAAACTGGTGCTTTCAATTCAGCTTGTTGCAACGAGTGTTGCTGATCGGCCCAAAACGTCAACTAGGAGAGGTTCAATTCAACTGAGAATGTCACGTACCTCACTGCAACGTATTTTGGTAAAAGATCTCAAGTATCATCCATATAAAATTCAATTAACTCAAGAACTACATCCTACGGACTACCAAAAGCGATTAGATTTTGCGAATAGATTTCTGCGGTTGCAGAAAATGAAAACTTTGTAAAAAATTTAATAATGACTGATGAGGCATATTTTCACCTCAATGGTTTTGATAATAAGCAAAATTGCGGATTCTTGGCTTCAGAAAATCCAGAAGAAATTCATGAACCATTACTTCACTCAGCTAAAGTAACAGAATGGTGCGGCATCACGTCTTCGAGGATCATTGGACCATATTTTTTTGAAGATGCTAATGGTGATGCAATTTGTGTTAATGGAAAAATGTACAGACAGATGATTTAAGAATATTTGATACATGAAATTGGAGATAATAAAACGGAGATTATCTTTTTTTAACAAGAGGGAGCTACAGTGCACACAGCGAAAGAAATAATGCAAATGTTAAAAGCAATTTTTTCCAAACAGAATAATTTCTCGTTTTGGTGATACATATACCGTGGCCGCCTCGATATCCAGATTTAAGTGCTCCTGATTTCTCTGGGGATACCTAAAGGAAAATGTTCACGTTGAAATGCTTGATATTTTACAGTAATTGAAACTAAACATCATTCAAGAGATCAGCATTTCACCAGAGACATCAAGGAAAGTAATGAACAGCACCATTGAAAGAGCACGCCATTGTTTGACTAATAATAGATGTCATTTAAAAGATATCGTTCTCCATAGTTAAGCGTATTTTATTGTTTCATTTATAAATTTATATTAAACTTTGAAACTTCTTCTTTCATTCTGAATTAACCAAATTTCTTTACCATTTTTAGTTTTATTGCGATAATAATTTTAAAAGGTACTTTACTTATGGGCTACCCAGTATAATCGACTATGTTTCTCCATCTTGCTGTATCTGTGTGTGTCCCCTCCATTACTTCCTATCTATTACTGAAGAAAAATTATTGTACTGAAATCAGAACGGGTAGGCATGTTTTACAAGTATTGTATTGTGGATACCAAAGGCACCGGATCACTATAAAATATTTCATTTGTTCCATTATCAACGTTCTTCTCTTACATGGCCACTATCGTTAGGTAAGATACAAAATGAAAGTTCTGTATAGATTCAAGAAAAATATTCTGATTCTGATGGTATCACGGGTAAACTGAAAAATGTATTTATTTCATAGATCCTTAATTTTCTTACTTTCGAATTAAGGAATTTAAACGGGTCCTATCTGAGCCAGGTTATCGTTAGATAAGATGCACAATTAAAGTCACGTGTATATTAATGAAGAGTATTCATTTAAAACACAATAATTTGTCGTAAATCTTCAATGCATTTATCTTTATAATAATTTCAAAGTAGTCAAATCTAAACAGTGAAATTTCACGGGAACTTGCTAGTAATTGTATAATTACTCAGCTGTAACTGTCACACACACAGCTGAGTGTGACAGTTACACATAAGGTAACATGATATTTTTAACTCATTTCAATTTTTTTCATGGATCATGAGTGAATACTTTAAAAGAGAAAGACCGTAGGTGGACATGTAAAATGAGCACATTGAATTCATTATACTTACAATGATCAATACTGGTCTACTAACGTGATGGACCGATCCATATTTTGTTGAAACACTGAACGTACCAATCAAAACTATATATTAGGGAAGAATATAAATACAGAAATAAATGATGCATTATTTAGGCACAATAAAACTCTAAAAAGTTAGTGCATCACAAACTTTGGTGCATCGAAGCAGAACATAAAACATTCACTCTTATATTAAGTACTCAAAAATTAATTTCTGCTGTCAAATACAAATCAGCCAATCACATCACAACCAAAAAAGTGAGTGGAAATTACGCTTAACTGAAGGTAGTACAACTGAACTGAAGGCGGTGCAACTGAACTGAAGATGGGTCAGCAAGTGAAACATACATAAATTATTTGTAACACTGAAATTAATTTCAAGTTCCCACCTTGAACGATCCTTTTTAACATTGTTCTCAGTACAATTCCAAGACCTTGTCTTGAAATATTTCCTTCACTCCGTCGTTATGCCCGTTTATTTTTCTTTTTTTCTGTTTTCACACTAGTGCTCAAGTGGAACAGAAACGTGGGGCAGGGCGCATACGGGACTGGACCTTAATTCTGAAAGACTTTGAAATTAACTTTGACAGCAATTTGTTCATTTATTAAATATTATTCGTATTTATCATTCCAGTTGCACGATTGCAGGCTCCGTGTAAACGTCTAAATGATTTTAACCAAATCTTAAAACTTATACATACAATAATAAAGGGGTCTTCCGTAACGATTAAACCATACTTTCCTTACGATATTTTTTGAATAAAAAAAGGTCAGGAATCAATTAAGCTCATGCTAGTTCCTCGATGTACGTTTTTAGCTTAGTAATTTTATTTTCAACATTGTTCTTTTATCGGTATGAATTAAAAAAGTGGGGAATAGAACGGCCATTTAAATACATCAGATTTTGACTCTTTTAGAAACGTACAATACTAATATTTTGCATTTCTTACAGGAAGATATGAAGTGATGGAAATTAATAGGTGAAATTATAATTCAATTATTCGTCACAGATACAGGTTCCTACCACGCATTATTTACAATTATTTAATGGCTATTTAACTCCATTATCAAAGTTAAAAAATAAAATTTGAAGAAACTTTTTCTCGTTGATGTACCTGAAAAATACAGTCGTAAATTAATTAAGTTGTCGGGTCTAGTTCATTAAATTTCCTATATTACAGAGCAGTAAGTAAGTCACTTTGTGTAGTCAATTTTGTTTGGAAAAATTATGTTGTACAATTCAAATAGAAGTTTTCCTTGTGTTTCCTTCTTCAGACTTTGGATATTTTAACACGTTTGTTGCGATTGCCTGATTGGTGTAAAACTTCACTTTGTACGCATAATCACTAAAAGACGGAAAAAATTACAGAACCTAACCTAAGTGACTTGCCGGTGGGTCGCATCGCAACAAACGTGTTAAGCATATTCATACTATGGTATTCGATAGAAATGTTAGAAAGAGACTATGTCACAGTCCTCAGTCACCACAATCGAGAAAACACAAAAAAATCAGAACTACGAAATTGGGATGTTCACTTTGGAAAAACTGATAACAGTACGCAAAATCCGGACGTGTCTTTCTACGTCAAGCATGATAGAAAAAATCTAGCAAAACTTCATTATTGTACACTACGAATATCTGACAGACCTAGAACTCTTAATCGAGGCATCCAATTTCCTCAAAGGGGAGCTGAGGCAGCTGGTGCCAGAGGATACAACGGTATTCAAAGAGCGGAAGCAATCGCGGCCGGACAACCAGCGAATAGGCAGGGTTCGCTGTCGAGCTTTTGATCAATATTTCCGAATCATTCCTATTACGACACGTCAATAAAATAAAATACACATTTTGATTCAGTTTAAATAGAGTTTCACCCATGAGGTGCATGTGAGCATTAATTACATTACTAACACTCTGACGGAGAAGTAGAGGCTAAAAAAATTACAATATGCACAATTAAATAGAATAAAGTTAAAAAATTATTTTGACATTTTACCTTGCGTCAGAAGAATAAATTCAGTTATGCAGTGGTTAAAGTAAAAAATCAGAGTAGGTAACATTTTCTCCTCTGACGCCATACTGATTTAAGAATTATATTTTTACCCGCAAGGTCTAATTTACGTGAGAATTGAAACAGATCATAGCATCTGAACGTTCAAGTATTGAGCTAAAGATGAAAGATTGGAATAAAATAGAATACAATATAACTACAAAAACAAGCCATCTGATACATTCTTGGGTTGCAATTCAAGTCCCATGCCGTCTAAAGTTAGGCATCAATCACGTGATGCTCCTTACTCACGCACAGGCATGTCAGTCATGTACTCGCCTCAATCACACACAGGATCCAGGAGTGAAGAATTATTGGAGGAGGAGGAGTAATAGTTATCAATGTTTACGCAATGATTCCCAAACTCACATTACACAATAATTACTGTACATGACCCTAGTTACACAATAGCTGTATGACTGTTGGTACACGATGTTTATATGACTGGTGGTACACATAAATATGGTTCATGGTACAAAAGAATAAGACTCGCAAAAGACAACTATCACTTGACTCGCGATAAACAACTTTTACGGGTCTTTTGGTGCACAATAGTTGTATGACTCGCAGTAAGCATAAATGTCCATCCCCGATGTAGACAACTAACTCCGAGCAGTTATTTTACAGTTGCATGCAGACTACACAATGCAGCTCAATAGAAAACACGTTTGGTCTCAAATTGTGGCTAGGTTTTAGTCTCTGAAATAAGGGGAAACAATTAGCATTCAGGTATTGACAGTTTTTGTAACCTTTCCTTTGTGGTTAAAAATTTATATCAGAATCATACATACATTTCTCCTAAGAACAACTTTGCTTCTGTCTTCGTGAAGCAAGTATGGTGGATGGATATTGCCCTCACCTTGATGACAGAACTGCACTTCCAATTGTTACTTTGTGGGGTAAGCACAATTGGGTAGACAATTGAGTGTGGGGTTTAGGAATCCTACAGGACACCTCACAGAACGTTAACTCATTGAAAAACACTAAAGAACTATTTGAATATTTCCGTCATTATATCTCTCGGGAGCAAGGCAGTAAGAAGAGTTATTATCGTAAGATGACAGGAGTAGAAGGCAGAGTAATATTCCCACTCCTGAAGACTTCTCTTCCACTGATGAGAGAAAAAGCAGTGTTACCGCTGTAAAAAATACTTCGCTAGTTAATAAAAGAAAACAATATTTATAACTTATTATATATAACAGTTTCCTACTTGAAAGTTACTGCACTAATTTCATCAGATTCTAATTCTGAATATAATTTTAAAAAATTTTTGAGTTCTATTTTCAGCTTTAGCAAAATTACACTATGGTCAAGAAGCACTTCTTTTAATGACACTAAGTAGACAGGCCCGTCAGTTCATGGATTTCAACCAATATAAATTAAATATATAGAAGCCAGAGACTCTAAGGACATGCGACTGAACAGGCTATAATAAACCAAAACAAATTCTTCGAGGCACACGGTCTTCTTTGCTACCCACAAATTAATAATATCCTCAAGCACTAACCACTTCGAATAGGAACATATCCTTTAACTTCAGGCAAGGTAACTCAATAAAACACCCTGAAGACTCGTAATTTATTGAATGACAATATAGTTTCATCACAAATTAGGATTACAGTGCACGAATTTGTTCCGAAACAAACAAGAACAGGCTAATTCTATCGTCTGGAGTCAAAGCCACACGCGCACCAAAAGCTAAACGAAAAAGGCCATTCTTCCCGAGAGAAGGTTACCAAGACAGACAAGGTTTCAAGTTACAGTTTCATTTCTATACACCGCTACATTTTAATACAGAGAAGATGCCCTTAAGAAGTACTTTATTAATTCATTGACTAAAACAGCAACGTTAATAACCTTGAGATAATAGAGCCCTCCAAAAAGAGATTCTCTAAATAAGAACGATTATTAATATACCTCAGAAAACGCCATGAGCAATGCGTAGTCGCTCAACACCTTATAGCATACGTAAACAAACTCGCTAAACAACTAAAGTCAAACATACTGACAAAGCCTTGAAGCAGGTCCACAGAGAACGCCACATAGGTAGGTCAAAAGTGCATTCAGAGCACGACTCTCAAAAGGAAGGACTGGAGTAAATTCACGAGAGGAAATGAAGGGTTTAAATTCGTACAAATTCGAGTTATTGAAAAGGAAGTGATGGCTAAGTGGTGATTCGTGCGCCACGATAATAAACACAAAGAAGGTGCTGTTACGAACCTCATAAATAAGGAAACAGGTTTCCTAGTGTTAAGCACGGCATCACCGAGGCAGCACAGAATCAAACTAAAGCCTTTCAGCAATGCGTCAAGTATAAACCGCAAAATCAGCATAATCCATTATCTACAAGAAACGATGCACAATATACCAAGCAAAAATGAGCCCTGAATAAAAGTATTCCCTTCCTAATGAGTCTCATTATTACGAAAGGGAAAAAGTGAACATCTTCGAAATTCATTTCAACTCTGTAATAGTTTTCTGGTAACGAATTCTCACCTATAAACGAGCAGCTCATGCAAATGCCGCTCTAAATCGATGTGTCCTTTCACCCTTCGTTCCTCAACAGTTACTTACGAGACAATACAAGATTTGAACCATACTCGCTCCAATACAAGATCTCTAGAGCAGCTACCAAGTTACAATAATAGAGAGGTTCTCCGTCATCAATTCAGATGTTTCACAGATCACTTCGTAATTGGGTTATGAGACGCTTCGAAACTACGCCAACGCAGCTTATGAACGGAATAATTGCCTAACAAGTCAAAAGAAATTTTGTAGCCTTATTTCGCACTCAAATTTATTTGCAAAGACTTACGAAAGAATACACGACAAAAAAACGTTACACTTAGAAACATCTAACGAATGAGGGTGAGTACAATCGGATATCATATCCGCAAAATAATTAGAAAAACGTCAATTAAACTTACGTTCATTGCGTTAAAAGCTAAATAGAACACGTAAACGCACAGCATTATATAAATACTAAACATGGTGACAGCATTTCTTGGGTCAGCTTAAACAAGTGAAGCAAGACTCCTCATTTGGTGCACCATCATACTTAATATACTGAAACGAAACAAGGTAATAAAATCCATTAGTTTCTTTAGACGGCCAGATTGCAAACGAAAGTGATATTCGAATCTCTGTAGATCACTGTGAAACCAATACAAAGAAAAAGCCAATAGACACAGACACACACGGATGCAGTCTCCTGATGGACCTGCCAGCCAACCCCTAAGAGAAAAAAGGCAAATAAATATGCCTTCTATACTTTTACACCCACAACCGATTCTCGCTAGAACTGCTCCTGCATCTGTTATGGGTATAAAATGAAGTGGAATAAACGCTGCTGTTGCTCACGAACAATCATGCAAAGGTAACTAATGTTCAGATTACAGATCACTAAAACGTCGCACACGAAGAATCAAACCTGCGCCGATATGAATACAAGTTAACAGACTCTCGTGTATACATACGACTTCCTCCAATAACACAACTGGGCAGCGATATTGATAACATTGTATCAGAAAGGAGCACTGCAAGCCCTCCGTTCTTCATTTTCTTCGTGACTGATTGACCAGCTCAGCTGAGCTGGACACCCACGGGTTCGTTCGATCAAATCTTCGTTTCATTCAATGCATAAACTTTACACAATTTTTCGCTCGGATAAGCAGAACAAATAGCTGCACAGGACATCAAATTATACAGTATTTAAATTCTATTCTAAAACTCGATGGGAAAATTCGAGCTCCAAAATACCAAGCGAAATAACTCATAGAAAGCAGAAAACATATTTTTACACGCAAACAGCGGGTAGTGAACGTGAGTATACAAGAAATACTTAAATTGGTCGATATATTTTGAAAAAACTTAAAAATAAACTGAAATAATTTGGCTTATACATGACAAGCCCAAATTTTGGATGTTAGACGACCTGAATTCAGGACAGTTTTTTCCGAAAGTTCCAAGACTCATGGCCACTACGCCAGGCTGCATAACGGAATGCAGTTCGATGGAGCTAGAAAAAAAGAACACTTGTTGAACAACAGCAGTCCATTTTTGTGAGTGGAAGTGCTGATGATGAAATGATAACAACCTTGCCACTTACAAGAGCGGTGAAACAACACAACACACGTTCAGGAAAATATTCTTTCAATTTTATAGGCTCGAATTAACGCGAAGCAAAACGACATCGCGCAGCACGGTTTACTTTACTCTGCTCGAGACCCTCGACAAGGAACAACGCATGGCTTTATACGGCAGGAATAGTAGAAAAACAAACGGGTTGATGAAAAACTCAGCTCCGAGGTCAAACTGTTGAGTAGTCCTGAACACGGTTAAATATACGAGAGCAAATTTGTAATTCAACCGTACATAATACACGTTCACATTTGTGACTCATTAGTTAGCCAAAAGCGAACACAACAACTTCAACTTGAATTATAGAGGTAACTATCTGGAACAGCTGCTCCGTAAGGTATGCAATGATTGAAGTCGTAATGCCGAGAGATAAATAACTGAAATACATGCAAATGATGAACACGAGAAAATGCTTCGTAATTCGAAAGGCCAGGTATCGTTCCCTGCATAAACGATGTGCCAATATATTTTTTGTGACAAAGATTAGTAGTGGCGATACACAACTACCCAGTAGAAGTATTTCACAAACGTACGAGCTGCCAAAACAATGTACTTTAATACTGAGAGACAACACACGAGCTTACGAACAGAGAGGAGCGTCTAGGACAAATCAGGTGGTTCTCGAATATAAACAAACGTTTCACGTCAACTGAACAAAATATAACATAATGCAGTAAAGGCAAATAACTGGAAGATTAAAATATTAAAAATTATAACACGATGCTTGAGAGCAACTCAGGAAAAGTAAAGTTCTGTAAGGCAGAGCCATCAAAGTAAGAATCCCCAATATGGAACATGTGAAGACAAGCTAACTTGAATGTTATGAACGATAGAGTGGCGTTTTCATTACAGATAACTACAATAGAGACCGCGAATATTTCTTAGACAAGCTAATGCATGCCAGAGACGCTAGTAAACGCAGCTACACGGCCGCCTTCCTCAGTTCATGCTCATCAGGAACTGCTCAAACGCCGCTCCTTCATCCTCGTCCAGCTCGTGCACTTGGGGAGCCACCTTCGGCTGGGACCTGAAGAACACAGAGGTGTTGCCAATTGCTCACGTTATGTAGTATAGAAAATGGCAACAGGAACGAGCCGATTGGTCCATTCTTGGGTTGCTACCCAAGTCCCAATCATGTACCAGTCAGTCCATGGTAGCGTCCATGTGACACTGAGAACCTATGAAATATTTCGGTATAAGTTTCAATAGCGTTCATGAAATAAATTCACCAGCATTTGATGTAGTCATAATAACTTTTTATTCGTTCAGAGTTCATTTACCCAACTCTAAGAACAGTTATACAGAGCATTAGAAGAAGGAAGTTTTCTTCTACCATAAAGAGATGTACAGCTTGAGAACAAATACTCACTGACGAGAAGCAGAATCATCTGAATCGCTTGGATAGTCTTCAGGACAGTCCTCCTCAATACGCTGGATGGCACCGTCTGGTCCGTAGAATACGGTGCCCAGCTGAACAACAAACAGATTTTACGATAATCTGAACAAGTAACATCAAAATTCGACTTGAAACCCATTTGTGAATGTTTTTTGAAGTGTTACTTAAAGATCCTTTATTAGGATCAGAACTGAAGCAAGGTCGAGTACACAATTTGTTGTTAAACGAAAGAGAACGTGAAAGTATATAAAATAAATCAATCACCCAATATAACGTCAACCTTCACCGACACGCTTACGAATGTGTATAGATCAGGACTTGACTGAAGCTTGTATATTTTTAAATGTGCCAACAAGAATAGCCGGCTCATAACGACAGAGAAGCCTATGCCGATATTCTCAGATACCTCCAATATAGTCATTATGGAACAGTGATAATGCAACAAATGAAGATCTAAGATTTTAGGAGGCGCTACACAAATTACCTTGCTTCAACAAGGTGCTTAGAGCCTTCAACTCACCACAGGCAGACCACCGTTGGCAGCAGGACCAGAAGTGGTCGAGGCAGCTTTGTCGTCGGTCTCGCCGTTCTGCTTGGTGTCCGAAGAGTCATCGGAGTTGCAGCCCCAGTTGGCTGCACGAAACTCGACCACGGACATGAGCAGATTCTTAATGTTGGGTGGGATCGGAGTCATGGCGATGTCTCGTAGCTTCACCATCACATTTTCTAGATCGTCAATCTCGCCCATTTGCAAGTAGCGTCCACTCATCTGCACCAATACATGGCATTCAGAGGCAAGAAGAAGCGCTGTGTAACATAAGCACTCTACATAATATGTTCCATCACACGGTAAACGATCAAACGTACATAGGCTCAATTGCTGATGTTAAATAGTCTCACACTCAAGTTAGAATTGAACACAAATGTAACTAAGCAATAAAGACCACTTGTTAGTTACTATCGTCAACTCTTATGATTTAGTATTGAGTCAATCCATAAAACG
Source organism: Trinorchestia longiramus (assembly GCA_006783055.1). Classification (NCBI taxonomy): domain Eukaryota; kingdom Metazoa; phylum Arthropoda; class Malacostraca; order Amphipoda; family Talitridae; genus Trinorchestia; species Trinorchestia longiramus. Next base: position 39,975 of record VCRD01002690.1, read on the forward strand.
ATATTGACATGATTTTAGTTGCTGATGATTTGGGTAACTGCTCATCCAAAGTGTAATTGGCTTCCCATTTAATGTCAAGATTAGGATGTCAAGTGAACAAAAGGTGAATCATTCAATAACTGCAAAGCACCAATGGTTAAGAAGAGGAACAATTATTATTTTGCCAATCACGTGCATTAATGCACCCTTCCCAAAAAGTTTGAAAATACATACTCTATTACATCAGGATATGTTCTACCCCATATCAGATAGGCAGTGTTTCCTGAGAGCAGTGCATCACAAACCGAAGGAGAGGCATGTTGCTATTTGAGAAGAAATTATTGAGTCGAGTTACACATATGTGCCTATGCGACCTTGAAATTTGTGAAGCTTTACATAGATAATGCAACAGCATCAAAATCATGAGTTGCAATTGTCAGTGAACGCATTCAGGCTAAACTACTAAGTTAGCAGGGAGATAAGCATAGTACTACATCAAACTGTACCATGAAGCTCTCCTCTTATGTTAATTAAGTGGCCGAAAAAGCGTCTGTTTATTCAAGTAAGCCTAAAAGAAAAAGGGCTCCAGGCATGCAGGGTGTCCATTTAGTCTTGTAATATTTTGTATTTCTTCGACTAGTAAAATATGTAAAATCTTTGTTTTAGCTTCTAGATATATTTCTTAGAGTGGAAATTTGATTGCATTCGTGATAAATTTTTGAAATGGTAAAGAGACTTTATGGACATCCTGTACATCTCTGCCGTGTTGGATCGGAGGCTCCTCTAGGAACTACATGCATAGGACCAGATTATTCGCAATATTTAACTGCTGTCACAAGGGCTTTGTTCCCTTAGAATGAAATTTTTATATCTGAAAGGCATAATGTAAGAGGCATAATAAAAGGCCTCATCGAAGCCGCGACAAAAAGTATCTAACTATCGTAATTTTAAAACAACGCTGCAAAAAGAGAAAGAGCTTGAGTAGGGCCTACTTTTCGACCAGGTTTTTAGAAAAACTTCCTTCCTTTTCTGCTGGAAACTTGCTCGCAGGTACAGTATTACCTGTCGCCATAAATGAGTACAATTAAACTTGTGACTGACTCCCTTAGTGAAATAAGGGGGAAAAGTACCAATTCATATCTTCACACCAACATTTTATGGACCTACGGCATGGGACTTCAGTATTGAACCAAGAATGGGCCAAACGGCTCGTTCCTATTGCCTTATTCTATTCTATTCAACATGCACCAAATGGACTGACTCACCTTGAGCACTTGCGCCACACACTTGAGGCTTTCATTGGTGGAGACTTCAAGCAGCAAGTTGAGCATCTTGCACAAAGCCTCTTTCAGCTTAGCAATAGGGTTACCAGACGGCATCAGCAAGCGCGTCAGAATCTCGGCCAGGAAGAACGTGAACCCAATGAGGCGATCGTAAAACTGAACAGCCAGGTAGTCGTGACGGAATTCAAACTCTTCCTGGCATCTGAAACGCATAGAAGCACTCGATATGAAAGTGTTTTCTACCAAGCAATCGTAGTACTAAACTTTTAGTAAATGAGACAAGTCACTGTAAGCTGTTCAACAAAATTAATTGGGTCCAGCCGATCATATGGAACAAAATTTATAATACAAGATCAGAATTTACAATGGAACACAAGGTCTTCATGCTGACTATTACGGTGCTATCAGACACAAGGTATCACAAATGACCATAAATTAAAAATTATCAAACTGCTGACGGTTTCAATCACGATTATTCCAATTCCATGATTATAAATACGCTAAAATACAAGGAAGTCTAAGATAAGAATAGCAGGGGAATGAACTATGTAATGCTTTCAGAGTCGAATGAACGGGCAAAAATAATCAAAGGTCATTGTGTCTAGAACATGTCTGATTTACAGTCATCGGCAATTGTTGGTTAAACATGGATCAAAATAACGAAAATTCTTTATTTTAAACAATATTCAAACATGGTAAACCGTGCTCAAAACTTTAAAGCACTGAGTTATCATAGAATGCAACAATGTATACCAATATTAAATCCATTAATCAGTGGTTTCCGTTTCATTTATAATTTTAGAATTGGAAGGACTACGGCGCTCGCTGGGTAGTATAATAACACCAATTGATCTAAGTTGAGGATCATGTCATGAGACTCTACAATGTATCGCTCAATGTCTTGTTCTTTTTTGTCTTAAACATAGGACTTATCCACCGTACCATATTCAAAGTGTTTCAACACTGTTCAGAAGCCTAAATAAAATTAAAAAGTTGAACATAAATTTAACAAAGTATCAAAGACTTTCGAACAAAAGTTTGGTTATGCAGAAAACCGGTGGTCTGTATGAGAAAGAAAAAGAAGAGCAAAACTTGAAGGAACAGGCTTACCTAGCTACAAAACTGAACCTACAACGGCTTGAGCAATAATTATAGCTGATTTTGCGGTGAGTAGTGTACAACCGAAGAGCACAAATTTCACAGATACACTAACGAAGATAGACACTATCAGCATAACTTCACTGGCGAAACTCAGGCAACTCTAAGTGACTACGATATGCCAGATGATTAAACTGTTCAGTGCATCTTCCAGCGGTTCATGGCAGGCTTCTGTCTTACTTCGTATATTTCAAAAAATACAAGGCAATAATTGACAATACAGGACAATAATCTATCACCAGCTTGGTCGACTGGTGAGCGAATCCGCTTGCGAGCGGGAAGACCCGGGTTCGAACCCCGCTGCCGCCATGGTTGACGCGGCTAGAATTACGGCATGGGACTTAAGTACCGACCCAAAAATGGGCCAGAAGGTTCGTTCCTATCGCCTCATTCTATTCAATTATAATAAGAGTCAATAGATTGTTCTACTCAAGTACACTTCAGCAGCTAGTAACGAAACAAAAGAAAACTTACCGTTGAAGCAAGATGCTCTTGAAGCTCAGACCGTTGTACTGCTGAACGACGTTCTTAACCAGATGCTCGCATAGCTTGCCTCCTGTAAAGCGGAAATTGGCTTCGCCGACGCCCTGGAAGCAAAGTTAAAACATCACGATATTTGTTCTGTTATATAACCATGCCACATTGTACAATATTAAAAGAGAAGCATCGCTTGACAGCACGACGACAATGCTACCTAAATAAAACAGCTTTTCATCCGTTTTACAAAGGCCCATAGCGTTTTTTTACAACTAGAACTTTTCGAGTTATATCAGTTCCTTAACAGGTCCCGCATTTACGTTAAAGCGTGAGTCAGGTCTCATGTACAACTCAATAGTGAGGTCTATAGTTCACAATGCTATGGTTCCTGTGGTCAGAAGCGGTAAATTAGAGACAATATCCTGAGAGAAACTGACCTGCTCAAAAATGACAGTGACCACCTCACGCATGAGATTCTCTTCCTTAATCTCCCATGACAGCAGGCGAGTCAGCTGGTGTGCGATGGAGTCATACCTGAAACAAAGAAGCAATCAGTTCCCGAGGAATCACAGAATGGCGCAAGCTGTCAGCATTGACGGAATGGACTAGCTTAACTTTGGCAGCATAAATCCTCCTAGAAAAACACCACTAAATACTGACAAAATCAGTGAATATAATCATAAAGTTTTACAATGTCTACATGAAAACATTATAAAAGTAAAGCCATAGAGTCAAAAACTCCATCTTCGAAACTAATTGTAAAATTAATGGAGTGCTGTCTTCTTAAAATGAGATCTGAGAAAAAAACGCGACCGAGCAGCTCTGGCATCCATCATTTAAGCCTCTTAAGTGCACCATGCTGTACTTCCAAAATAGACCCTTAATGCACTTTGATTCACCACTTCCACCCTCAACGTCTTTAATTGATCTTTTAACTCAAATGAACTGAGGATGTCCAAGTATCATTCTGAGGATGAGTTTCACAGTAAAAGATTTCTACTGAAGAGCTTCACAAGATACACAGACATAAATTCTGGCCCATTCATGAATGTTGAGCCACGAGTAGCTGCAGCACACTCACTTGCTTGGGTTGCCTGAGAGCTGGACAACGGCCGTGTCCACCTGCACCACCACAGGGTGGCATGCCAACTCAGGCTGGATCTGGATCAGACTCTGGAACAAAAACCACACATACAACAACCATATTCTACTGATTCGACCGTATACAGTAGATACAGTATTGCATAGGGTAACAAAGCATGAATTTGTCTTTCTAATCCAAAATATACATGAACTAAAAAATGCTTCATAATTCGATTTCCAATGCCAGGGGTTTCTCAGATATTTCATTCTCATTTTATCATATTTAAAAATGGGAATATATAAAGTCTTACCAAAGTAAACTATTAGTAGTAATATATTTGCCTTCTCTCGAGGTAACTCTAAAAAATTAGAAAGTTTGAGGAGAGATAATAGAATTAAAAAATAAGCCTCCCTCTATAGGAGCAAATTAGCTCAAAGATACAACCATATTGAAGCTTTCAGCTAAATTCTAAATTGCTAAGCACATTGGTAAAAAAACACTAAATTGTAAATAATGAACATTGAATCATCACATTTGTACCAAACTATACATCTAGTGACAGTCCTATCCATAGAGGTTTGCCATTCTCTGCTCACTGACCTGCTTCTTAGAGGTTTGCCATTCTCTGCACACTGACCTGCTTCTTAGCATTCTCCATAAATTTCGAATTGGATCTGAATCCAGTGAATTTCTTTTTTACTACAAGTATTGAAATAACATTAAATCTGAAAATAGAGTTTAAAAAAAATTGTGAAACTGTCCAAACTTTTGTTTCACCTCACAGTGAGCAAATATATTGGAGTTTCACACTAATGCAATGAAACTGATGATATACTCAACATGGCTGAACCTACCACTAATTTCAAAGACATTTGAGTACTACTGACCACATGACCACTGCTTTGCTGAGGCAGGAGGCTGTTGCCAAGCTTGGGCACCCCATTGGCTGACTCCAAGTGCTGACCATTGCTGGCAGAGAAGCGGGGCACAAACACAGCAGCATCAGCAGACAAGGTACTCCGGCTAGAAGACTCTGCCCAAAAATATGATTAATTAAAGCTTTTATTCATTCACAGAATTAAAAGTTAAAGGAAGAGGTGAAGGTTTTTCAAAGTATAAGTATATAATACCACAAAAGTGCTCAATGTTCTTATTTATTGTCTCTCCATACAAACTAGTCAGTAAAAGTATCCCACAATATAAGACTAGAAGCATGAACCATATGTATTAAACAACAGCAGAGAGTATTTTAAAATCAACCAATTTTGAGTAACAAATCTATGGAGCCAGTACAAAGCCTTAGTCTTAGAGAATCATAATCATTCCAACCCAAACACTGCACACAACTTCAGATAAGACTGACACAGTAATGCAGTTATACTGCAGCAAACTAGGCCCTAGTTTTAAAGAAAAATTCCAGAAATTATATGTAGCTCACTCTGAGAACATATTTATCAAATCAACATCAACAGAATAACAATTTAAGAATGTTTAAATTTTACTTTCTCAGAAAACCAACTCTGCACTATTATAAGAATACAAAGTTACTACAGTGGAAGTCTTTTTAACCAGCACCCATGTGATTTTGCAGTTGCTGGTTAATATCACCTAAGTAACCACAAACAATTCATAAACATGCTAGACATAAAAGGAAAACAATAGCAATTGCTTAAAGCAGATAAAAAAGAAAACAACAATGACTAAATGTATAAAGCTTGGCTAGCAAGTGCCAGATTAAAGGAATTCTACTGTACAGATCTCATGCTCTTGCCAATCTATCAGTAAGCCTATCATGTTCCAAATCAGTTGAATTATGAATATCTTGGACATTATACACACTTTGAGTAGGTATTAATAAGCAGCACAAGATATAAGATTTAGTACTTTTCCTCTTAATTTATGTTTTATTCCATAAAATATACTAGTAATATGTTCATGAAAATGAGTTCAATCTTTCTTCTTTATGATCATAGAAATGAGTTAAATGAAAACAGTGGGAACTTTCCTCTACATCATGAGTAGCCATTCTATGCCAAGAGCACAATACTACAGGACATAAACAAATTTTATTTCCAATCAAGTACACAGTACATCAAGATTCTCAGCATCCTTGCTTGCAAGATGCTGGTATTGTAAACAAGCACAAAACCTATCAGCAACAATAACTACATATTTTATTTCCAAAAAAAGACAACACGCTCTATGGAAGTACTTAACAACTATTAATTAGTTGGGTGAGGCTAGAAAATACCTTATAATTAGAAAAACCAATGCAAGCTATGTTTATCATCAAATAACTTATAATGTAAAATTGATTATAAATGCCTGTTACATTGCATACCTGATTTTACACATCCTTCTAGCCCAGCAATTAACCTTAGAGCTTTTTAATAACTTTGCTTTGATTTCAAAACAATCTCAAGGAATGAGTTTCTTAATTACATAAATGCTTTTCCAAAAGACAAAATATAGATTAATAACATTTTGCATGGTTGCATAATTAAACATAGGCACATGCTATCACTTACTGGATAAACAGTAACATAGTTAAAACCATAACATTAGAGGAACCTAAAAAAAAATGTAAATACCTGCTTGAGTTGACATGGCATTCAACTGACTCTGATGAAAATGCTGCTGTATCTGCTGATGATGATGCTGCTTCTGCAGGTCCATGTGTTGTTGTTGTATGAACTGCTGCTGAGGTGATTGTTGCAAGTAGAGAGCTTCAGGATGTGACACTTGAAGTGCTGCTAATTTGTGATGAAGTTCTAGATCAGACATTTGTAGACTTATTAGTTTTTGTCTCTGATATTGAAGCCTCTGCTGTTCCTGAGCACTATTCTGAGCTTCATGCATTTTCATTTGCTCTAACTGGAATTCTTTCTTCTTCAACTCTTCATATTCATGGGTTTTTTGGGGTGTGAATTGCTGTATTAGAGAAATATTTCCAGAATGAATTCCAACTGGAACAACTTGAGGAGACTGTGCACCATGAGAACGCTGCTGCTGTAAGAGTTGTGGATTACCATATGAAACTAAGTTAGCAAACTGTTGGTTAAGCATTTGTTGATTAGCCATGTGCTGTTGGTGCGCCTGAATTGCATAATGAGCTTGATTGGACAACTGTTGATTAGCTGCTTGTGATTGAAGAGCCATTTGTAATTGCTGATGATTGGCCATTTCCTGTGATACAATTGCTTTGTTCGCAAAAGCAAGTTCTTTTTGCATTTGAGCATCATTTTGATGCTGGACAGTGCGGCCATGCATCATCTGAGGACTTTTTGCATCATTAGAAAATTGAGGTTGACCCCTGTTATCATTGAACACTTTTACATTAGAGCAAACATTTGAAGGCTGATGGAGAGCAGCAGAAAGCTCCTGTGGAGTTGTGAGAGGCCTGCGTAAATCTCCTCGGTGTTCTTCACCAGGGGCCATGCCTCTGCCCCTACCTCGACCTGCTCGACTTCCATCGTCCATTCCTCGAATACTTACTGAAATATTAGATAAATACACAAAAGATTCAACACTCTACGTGCCTAAAAGTTACACGTTGCTTCTTTACTTGAATAAAGTCGAAAAGAAAGTCCCACATTCGTCGGCGTACACGATCAGGAAATGTTTATCATCCGCAATTGTATACCAAAACTGAATTACTTGAGAATTACCCTAAGTTATGTTCATTTATCCTAAATATAAGATCGGTTAAAATTAATTGTCTACATCAATCTCTCTTCATGAGAGTGAGAAAAAATTCTTGCAAGGAAATTAACTTTTTTCTCAGTTTTCAACCAGATTAGGAACCAACGTGTGTTGTAACATACATATTTCTTTATAGCACCATGAGTGTTGTTAACTTGTAAGTTTAAAAACTGCAATGATTTAAAATAAATGAGCATTTTGTTGTCAAAAACCCAAGTTATTAATATATTTTTGTTCATGATAAATTGAAGGGGGAAAAACGACAGAAAATACCCCATGAGTGAACAATTGGCCACGGATTCTGTGAAATTTGCTAATTATTGGAAATCGCGGAATACTCTTCATTAATAGTTTGCACTCCGAAAAGTGGAATATTTCAAAGCCTCGTACATCAATGTATCAATACAATGAACCCCCTCGTACATCCGCTTTATTTGTATTAGTAGGCACTAGTGAAACCTGGATTTTTAGTCCAAACTTAATCATCATTTCTCTCAAGGTTCCCAGCCTTCGTTTAATGAGCATTTCCGCGGCGCCTTTCGTGTGGACGCGCTTCTCGGCGCTAACGACAGATTCCAGCCACGCTGCTACAGTTGTGGAATCAATTCTTAACTCGATTGAGGTCAAGCCCCACTTAAGTGCTAAGTTCACTCTCTTTAACACTGCCTCCAAGTCTGCAACACTGATGTGACTGAAATCGTCCTTCTTTCCGAGCCACGTCGCATCTTCAATTGCCTTGCCATTTATTTCTAGCACCGCTTCGAGCACGATTTTACTTGCGTCTGTCCATATCACTCCATGCTGGACATCGGCCACTGACCACCTTCCTCTTACTGGGTCTTCTACTTTTACTCTTTTAATTACTTCCCTAATCATGGACATTGCATGTTCACCTACGAAGTCTTCCCAGTGCGATCCTTCCGCCCTTCTTTTAATGTAACTACAGGCGACTCGTAACATCCTGTTACAGGGTAGTGCCCCACCAGTGCCCCACAGGCTGAAAACAACTCCCTTCCTGTGAGCGCGTCGGCGACTTCTGGTATTTTATTGCCTCTGTAAAACATAAGCTCCTCTCCGACCTTTGACAACCGCAGCCCTAAAACTGCCCCTCCATCCAGCGCTTCCGGTGCTCTCGTTATCAACCCAAATTTGTTAAGGTGGCTGACTACCTCTGTAACTGAAACTTTGGTTTCATCAACGAAGATATCATCGATATACGAGCTGGTGGCGTTTTTAATTGTATCATCTATGCTCAGTACATGCTTCAACACTTATGACATGATGCGAGGTGCAGAATTCAGTCCGAAACTTAAGCGAGTAAAACAGAACGTCCGCCCTTTATATTTTATCAACTGGTAGCGCTACAGTTCCTTATCAACTCTTAATTGCAAACAAGTTGCCTTCAGGTCTACTATCGACATGTTTTCGCCCGTACGTCGCCATTTGCGTTATGTCCCGTCGCAGCAATCAATCACATCACTAGTATGGCACGCAACATTCATATTGAGTTCGCGAAAGTCCAACACTGGCCTCACTTTGTTCTTTGTTGGCTGTTCTACTGCCATCATCGCAAGAATACCTGTATCGACAGTTTCTTTTTACGGTAGAAGAATACCTTCTGTATTCCACCTGTCAATTTCCTTTTCGAACTCTCCTTTTTTTGCCCCCGTTAGCGTCCTTTCACAACTTACTCTGTTACGTAATGTAACGGGTTGATCATTCTTTATTGGAAATATACGTTTTTGTTTTGTTTGTTTCTTCCAACGCCCCTTCACTGTCCAATACCCCCATTAAACTCTGCATTAAAGTCTGAGTCATCAATGACTCACTGCCCTTGCACTTCCTCTTTCTTAGTGACCTGCTCTATTGCCGGGCACGCCATTTCTACCCGCGCTGAGCCAAATTCCACTCCCGCGCTTAACCGTCACGCCTCCAAGCCTGTCGATGACGTCAGTCTCAAGCATTACATCCAAGCCGTCCAGCAGCCTGTCCGACACCACAGCTTTCGTGACCATCGGCATTCCTCCTATCACTACTATCTTCACCCGATTCACCATTTTACACTCCACCTTTCGACCACCAAAAGCACTGATGCTTGCATCACCATCATATTGAGCTATGTACTTGGAATGAATGACCGTCATGGTGCATCCTGTGTCTACCAGCGCCATTGCAGGCTCTTCATTAATTAATACTTCAATAATTGGTAACCTACCTCCAGACGCCTTCACCTCGTCAGGATAACTACAGGTGCAATAGTCATCCCTTACTCGTTTCCCGAAGTTTGTTCGTGACACTTACTGGCGATATGACCGAGCTTGTTGCATTTAAAACACATCACCACTTGCTCGTTGCAATTCCTGATCATGTGAGGGTCTCCACACCGAAAACATTGTCTCCTAAACTGGCCGCTGCCGGCTTTACTCTGCCTTTCTCTCATCGCTTCCCCTACTGTAACGGCTGCAATGCCACCTCGCTGATTGGCAGTTAAAATTCTAGCTTGAGCAATCAACTCACTAATTTCCAGTTTCAGCACGTTGGGTATCCGCTTCAGGTCAACACTAATATGATCTGAAAATCCTTTGATAAAGGACAGCTTGATTGTTCTTTCTAACCCTACATCCCCATGCACCGCCAACCTCGCCACGCGTTTAAGTTCATTAGCAAATACATCTACAGGTTCTCCAGCCCACTTCATGATGAGAAGTTTATCATATGCAATAAAGAGATCGTTAGCAAAGGCAATCTGCAATTTCTCCTTGATTTTATCTGCGCTTGCTTTGTCCCCGTCACTCAACTCCATATACAATGCAAGCGCATCACCTTCTAGATACAATGGGATAAACATAGCTAAATCAGACACTTTCTGCAGTCGAGCAACCAAGGTGATTTTCTCCAACCAAGTCATCACATCATTTTCGCCAGTAAATGGCTTGATAAAATCTCTTGAAATACCACTCGCCATTTTGTAGTAGGCTATAGATAGCTTGTTGTTAAGACTAGTAGTTGCAACTCTACGGTATTTTATAATACGAATTCACTTACCTCTATTCGGCTTGTTTTTCAGTCAGCGTCTCTTCACGTATCGGATGTACATCCTCCAACCGTGCACAATGCAAATTCGACAACCTCCAACCGTGACATACAACCTCTATTCACGTGACAATTATCCCTATAATAGTGTTAGTAACAGAATCTACTTATCCTAATATTATACGAGTACATATCTCCACGACAACGACTACTTCCAACGTACAACCAGCAATTCAACCTGCACCTGAGCCTTTTCTCGCTCACACCAATACGGAACCGACACACGATACAGCCGCGCACAATCCACAACTGCCCTCCTCCACCGGCACCCCTCACGCCAGCCTAGGCGTCCCCGTTGAGATACCAACTACTAATTTATACATTATGCCACAAGTGCATATACATTGGTTTTTAAATTCTTAATGCTAACATCTTGTGAATAGTGACGGTGCTTATCGATAAGGTCTGCAGAGAAGTAGTGATGCTACAATCGAGATACCCGTCTGCTGCACTGAAACTTGTAGTCGAGGCTCGTAGGGGCGTACCGATGACTGTGGTTGAGGTGTGCTTCACGCCAAGCGTCCAACGAAGCAGCTGTTGGTCATGTTCTTCTAGCTGTCAATGGTCAGGCACACATAGACCGTGACAGCTCCGGGAACGAACACGTGGCCTTCCGCATAGCAGGCGGGTACCCTCACCAGTCGGCCACGCTGGGATCACTAAGTGATCGAACAGCAAATTAAATATAGCTTGAATGTTCTATCCCAATTCACGTATTTACTTACATGATTTTAGCCTCATAATTGAACTCAACGCTAAGCTCCTTTAAGGAACAAATACTCTCACCATATTTCATGTTCAGAGCAGAGGTGATTGGAAGGAGCGGTAGCCAGTTTGTTACCCACATTATTAAAAACCAATGTATCTGCACTGTACTCTATTGGAAATAAAGTTCTTTTTTTCGTGTCTGCTCACAGACCTCACAACCAGATCAGTCTACCGCAACCTCTATTGAGCGCTGCCTAGTAAGCCTTAACTTTCGTAATGACTTAATAAACTTAGATTTAGTCTTACGAGTGTAATCCAACGTGACAACAATGAAATTACACAGCAGCGCGAGCTTCCCGAAGAGTTGGTTTATAGCTTCGTAGTTTTCAATATTAAGCTACATCAGGTAAAAGGATACATTTTAACACAGTGAAGAATGATAATTAAAACCTCTTCAAGTATTGCAGTACAATTAAATTTAGTTTTAAATAAAAAATATCTAACTTTAACAGGCTGCTAAAATTCATTACTAAAAACCATGAGAGACAAAGCTTTTCAAAGTTGTGGAAGTGGTGAAATGTATTAACTTTTTTGTGTAGCTTTTAACTTTTTTAACATACACCAAATAAATGAAAGGGCATCAATATATGAATGGTTCTGAAACATACTTTCTTAAGTCGTAGATATGACATGGATATTGTAGCTGCCCTTCAGTATTTTAGATTAACTTTTCAGCTGGAGGTTATTGTAAGCTTTATAATTATGTTTGGTATCTATTCAATATGATTTCATACCTGCAAAAAAATATAAAGAACATAAATACACAGTGAATTAAATTAATATGAATTTATACTTAACCCTTTAGCGACCAATTTGTTTTTCTAGTTTCTACATTTAAGCTCACAAAGACCGTCTGTACACTGATGCAATGAAGCACGCTGAGAGCCAGGCAGCCAAAGGAACGACGCTGTAACATGCCGAAGCGTTCAAACCTAGTAGCAACCTCATATTGCTCACTGTTTAATTATTAGAACAATTCTCCCAAAGACCGTGAAAGACGACCGAATAGTCCTCTTGGTCGCTAAAGGGTTAATATATCCAATTCTTCTGGTGTCCCTACGAGCCTCGACCTCTAGCGCAACACAGGACGATAACAGTCGCTGGGACCATCATCACTAATCCTAAGATGTTAGCATTAAGAACTGGAAAGTCAATGACGACACATGAAATGCATGGTATACTATGAATAAAATTTCATTCTCGCCCTTATATCTTGTTGGTAGTTCTGGAAGTCCCATTACTCCCCACGGTATACTTCAGGATGAGAGATAAGGCGGTTTTTGCTCGTTAGTTTATTTACAGCAGAGGTCAGAACTTGAATCGACACCAAAAACTGAGATCTTGAATAAGAACCAAAATCCAAGACCAAAACTAACACCTGCGCATACGACGCACAATAAATAATTTCGACAATCGAAAGAATAATACGATAAAAGAAACATTACGAAATGAAAGCTACATTTATGCACCGAAGTGCATCAATGTGTCTTCCTAAGATAATCACGGCTTTGAGTAGTCAATTACTATACACGATTGATCTATCTCTTGACAGTTAACATGTTGCCTCCGATTGCCTGACCGGTGTTAATCTTCACTTTGTACGCATAGTCACTAGAAGGATCTGAAAAAATTACAGAACCTAACCTAAGCGGTCCACATACGTACCACTTTAGAGTCAACGTGTTAATATGTAAATAAAAATAAAACACGACTCAATTAGCTGAGTGCTAGTGACGCTTGTATCGACAGCACTCAGCTAATTGAGTCGTGTTTTAATTTTATTGTTCGGCGAGAGGCTATGTAAATGATTATAAGCGCCGTCTACTGCTGTCAAGTACGTGAACGAGAAATCATGAAATAAAACAAGGCAATAAAATAACTGACTTACGCAATTATCATCATTGAATTAAGTTTCAATCACAAAATTATTATTATTGAATTACGCTTCAATCATGAAATTATTAACATTGAATTACGATATCATTGAATAAATACATTGCCGAGAAATAAATGATGCTGAATTCGTATAGCCTAGTGTGAATTACAGAACACAGATAATACACAGAAATTGGGTTATAAACTTTAGATAACCGAACACGATTACTAGAGCCATACATTAGCTACAATCTCTAAGGCACCCTGATAATGTGCGAACACATAAAATAATTTATCATGAACACAGATATTTTCTCTACTAAGCGAAACAAAAAGTATCAGTTACACCTAAGTAACTGGGACACAAAGCTTCTGAACACATTTAGTAATGAACACAATAATTTATTAACCTTACCGGTCGAGCACATCGAAACAGAAGCAAGATTTAGCTCCATAACTTGGGAGAGAATCACTGGAGGAAACGAACCGAATTCTAGAAACCATCCATCAGTTGTCCCCTAGAACTTCTCAAGATTTGAAATGATTGTTTATTTAAAACAATTAAAATTATATTATATTTTTTAATCGTAAGCCACACAAAATGTACATTTGCCCACAAATGTTTACTGAGTATGCCTTTCAAAATTGCAGCACTACAGCAACCAGGCATAAATGGAGAGAAAAAGAACACGAGAAATCAGGTAATTCCAATAGAATCGATACAGAATATGCACTGACACTGGGATTTGAATTGCTTTATTATTTAAACTCATTAAGTGATAGAAAGCATTGGTTGATGTCAGAAGCGGCGTCTAGGCTGTAAAAGAAGTAAAGAAATTAGAAAACTAGGCACAGAAAAAATATGATCTGCTTTTCTAAAGAATTGTATGAATATACCAAACATTGTAGAAACAACGTGGGCGACGTGGTGTTGTAGCAAAATTGTTCATGAATATATTGATATTGAGAGGAGGATACGGATCTTATAAAAATGAGTATAGTCCGTAGCATATTGATAATTTCATGAGAATATTATGCTGTACAATGAGCTCAATACACTGCTCTTAGATATACAAGCTAATCAAAATGAAATTCATACTGTAATTACAAATATTTGCCAACTTCAATATCAACTTTCCAATTTCACAAACCATATCAGCTTTATTTAGATTCATCACTGAGTAAATTAACAATTTACACAACATGGAATAATTTGTTATAAATTCTTAAAGCTAACATTTTAAAACTAGTGATCGTGCTTCCAACGACTGTTCCCGTCCTTCTAGAGGCGTGAGGTAGGGGCTCGCAGAGACACCTGCAATCATTTGGATATTTAAGGAAATACCATATATGACAGCATATAGGACGCATTTTTTTCTAACATTTTGGCTCAAAAATCTCCCTGGTTTTAATACATCGTAAGTGAAGTTTGAGACCTCCCGTAGACCTAGGCTAACCTCTCTGACGCTCACCAACCCAGCTTACGCCCAGTAATTCGTCTCATATGCCGTCGTCGTATCTTGTATGCCGTCAAATACGGTAGTCAGTTTGTGAACCTACTTGTTACCTGCCTCACAAGCAGAGAAAATTAGAGGTTAGAGCTCTTGAAACCATGGACCTGGCAGCACAAGCATAGGTTTCTTACCACTCTTCCAACAATAGACGTAGCTCTAGTTAGGCGTCTTGAATACTAGTATTTCTACTAAAAGCCTACATATTTTCATGAATTAGACTGAATCGCCCAAGTGCACTGAAAATTTGTGTGCTACTATTTTTCGAGTATTTTGTACAAAACTGGTTTAAGACTGATCAACCGGTAGTTGCTGATTTGGTGCCGCGAGCGTCATCTTATGGTTCGATAAGGGAATCCTTCCATTGATCAGGGAATCTGATTCTAGCATTTAACATATCAAGTATCAAACAAATCATTCGTGCGTCACATGGGAGCTGTCTTTGATAGATTGAAGTATTGTCAGGACTACCTACCTCTATTTTTCAGTGAACTTGAGATTGAAAGTATCTTTCATCGATTAACTAAGCTTGGTCTTCACTTGTTACTGGTTTCGGGAAACATAACAGAAAATGAATCGGTAGATTTACTTACAATTGACTTGGATTTAACATCAAAGATCTCGACCCGAACTCGGAGAAAAACTATTGAAATTGGCGACCATGTGCAAAGGATTCTCAAAATTATTTTCGCACAGTACAACTTATTCTTTCCCACTTCCACTCGACTCTGTTCTTGCTGTTAATATAATTTCCGTTGGAGGCTCTTGCTTCGTTTCAGTAACTTGTTCCTGGAGGTTCTTTAAATGTTAATAACGGTTTCATAAAAAACTGTTTGATCTATTCTGCGTACACCACGGCCGATAATTTTATTCACTCCGCCTAGTTAAAAGTATCAAAGCTACTAACAGATCTTATGAAGGTAAATAACCTATGCACTATTACTTTGTTAATTCTCTTGAGAATCGCTACCCAACAAACCTATGTACAAACGTCGAGTACAGAAGTTTCCAGTGTTAGGATATACATGGGTATGGTGTCGCATAGTTATAATGTTAGGCTTTTTAATTAATTTTGAGTACTGAAATGTGACTTTTGTTTAGGGTGTTCTGTGATTACGGTTGCTAAAATTTAATTTACTTATGTACGCGAGGAATATTGCACAGTCACTGCTTGAATCGGTAGTTACTATTGTAAATAATTTTATATACAATTAGAACATTTAAAAGTCAAAGTGGGAACAAGTTCATCCATACTATGATTGCGTCTGTAACCCGAGTTTCCAGAATTTTGGTTCAACGCGCGTACAAATAATTTAGAAAACTTCAGCCAATTGGCGCATTTTCAAAGCGTTTCTTTAATAATTGTCGTGCATATGAAGTTCATTGCACGGCTTTGTTTTACCGCGGACAAAAATTTTGTTAGAAGAATAACATGTATGAAGTGCCTAGAGTAAACGGAGATGATCCTGTTGCGCTAAGAAACCATTTGGTTAAAACCAAACCTGAGGATGATGTCCCTGGTACCGTTTAAAAAAGTAATTCATAAACAACATTTAATCGCTACATTTTAATAAAGAGAGGGTGGCAACAAAACGCCATGAGTTGGACAATTGTGTTTATTGCTTCAAACGTTAAAAATAGTCTCCAAGCTGACCCCTGCACATCTCTGCTCTTTTCTTGGTTTGTGTCATCTTTGTGACACCCTCCTCACTCATGTTGGCTGCGAAGTTGTCCATTGTATGAGTCAAATAAGTCAGACTGGTTGGCTGAACCCTGACGATCTGTGCCATGGCCTGGCCCAGAAAAAAAATTCAAGGGAGATCAAAACCTTTGCAATAGTATGAACACTCAACAGTATTGCAAAGGGATGCATACAATGGAAATTAAAAGCTACCATAGCTTTATTAGCACAGTTATTTATCATGTACAATTCAACTATTTCATGGTCAATATATGCAAATGACTTGTAAAACTACTTGTTATCTTTAAAATTTAATGTAAACAGGTAACAGGTCAACGTAATATCTTCGGTTAACTTAACCGACAATTAAAGACAATACTTCCATGCTAAAATGTTTCAAGGCTACTCACAGATTTTATAGAGGTAAATATTCCATGCACTACTGCTTTGTGAATTCTCTTCTTGAGACTCAATACTCAAAATGAAATGCATTTGCAACTTAGTTGTCATATCGAGAAAGAACTACCTTCACAGTTAAGCTGAGAGATGAGCAAAAAACAGATTTTTGTCAACTTTCAGCTCACTTCCTGATTTCATGACCAAATCTACCTTGCATCCATTTAAATTCCTCGAATTTCAATAATATGGTACATTAATAGGATTATTGATTTATACTGGAGCCTTAGTACAAGTAAATCAAACATAAATTGTAACATGAATCAAAACAATTTTATGAACAGCACATTCTTTGAGAATGAACTTGTTAGTAAGTAAGATTTAACAGTTATGTACTGGAGTGATCTAACATACCCACATGAAAATATGACATTAACATATCAATGTATTACCCCTTTTTTCCCCCTCTTCTTCATCAAACCACTGCCATTTATAATTGCATAGCATCTTTATACTAAGAATTGTTTACTCATGTTCTAAAGCTTGAAAGGAAAGCTTATGTGCAATACCAAGACACTTATTTTTTATACTTTATAAATAGCAGAAGCTGCTTATTTGTTTATCTTTCTCTGAACTTGAATGAAACTAGTGTCATTGTGATGATAATTTGATCAACAATGCTCGTAGGTATAAATATTTTGAATCGGCAAGCACAAACAATTTTTTACTTTGCAGACATTTGTGAGCAACAACGTATGATTCAAATTTTATTATATCCTTAATAGAAGTCACATGCTCATTATCTCTATATGATCAAACAGTTTGATAGTCTGCACCCATAACTTACAACACCTGGCTTTAAAAGTTCAGTTCCCACTCCATGAAGTCACAGCACTTTATGCTGTGCCTTGGAAGAAGCTCATATCTAACAATCATGAATCCTCCTCCAACTGCTACCAATCCTAACTTCACCATGGCATCTAAAGCAATCTGAACAATCAATTTCATGCAAACTTATTGTAGCACTCTTAGACTATTTTCTTGATATCCTTTTTCTGAACCATGCTCTAATCTTTTTTATCATTCAATGCAAAACAATCCACAATTCAAAGTTTTCAAATTATCCTGCTTTTTCAGCATTTATTCATTCCCATCACATCACATGACAGTTACTAGGTAAATATTTACTTATTTCTTAAAGAAATGCATCTGAAGATTAAAAATATTAACATGCTCTTTTTACTATTTTACCATAAATTGATACCCGTTATTTTGTTCAATCAAAAAAATAACTTTATTCTTCTGTAATTAAATACATATTAAACAAAATCTTACATTAAAAAATATTACAAGATCATGGGCTCATGGAAAAATTATTTAAATTATTAAAGAATGTAGACTGAGTTGATACCAAAGTCTTATCCTGAAATGATGAGTCCTCTTATCAAATCATGTAAATTGTATGAGCAATACAAATAGAGGAATAATCTGTTAGATAATGAACTGTTATGAAAATTTATGAGCAGTGCAATTGGTTGAAAATATAATTTGGAAAATAACCTATAATGACGAGTTCTACAGTAGCAATATTTTCATCATTATGAAAAGAAGTTGTAGATAGAAATGCTCATTTAAATGCCTAATATAATTTTAATGACAAACTAAATTTTTCTTTGTCATACAATTTTGAAATGGTTAGCACTGAAATAGTCATGCTACTTAGAGTAAGTACACAAATAGCTACAACTCAAATCTCAAGTACTTTATTACAAGAAAACTACTTTCAATGGAACCTAATCTAAACAATGCAAAACTTAACTTACACATAAAAAGCTGAACAATTTTGAAAATGTTAGTATACAAAATAAAAATCTGCATCCACATGAATGATGTACATCAAAAACTAGGCACTTGTTCCCAATTAAGACTCAGATCAATATACAATCATGGTATATGAATTTAATTGCATACCTACACTTAGCATAAGCAACACATCTTCTAAAAGAAAAATATCTGTAACAAACACTACAATTTTACTTCAAAAAAAAGGAAGTTTGCCACATGGAAGCCTTTAAACAGTAGAGTAAAGCTAGAAAACTCATAATTAGAAGAACCAATGTAACCTGCATTTATTTTTAAGTAACTTATAATTTAAATTGATTATAAAAATCAATTACAACTCATATCAGATTTTACACACCCTTATACTCTAGCAATTTCCCTTTGCGTGCCTTTCATAACTTCATTTTAATTTTGCAAAACCCTCAAGAAATAACATTTCTAATTACATAAATGCATTTTCAATAGATAAAATATAAATTAATAACATTTGGGTAGTTGCACAATTACACTTAAGCACATGCCATAGTTGACATCTTAAGATATCTCGGTTGTTTTGCAAGGAGTCAATTGACAGATTGAGGAGGCTATTGATGAATTATCTTAGACAAGCCTTGCACACAGGCAAAAAAAAAACTTGTGCCACTATGTTGTATTGTGTTTTAGAAAGAATTAAGAGACATAATAAAAACCCCAACAACAGTTGGCTCTAAATTTAAGGTTAAAAATAACTACTAGAACAAAACTCAAAGAAATATAAATACCTAATTGAGTTGACATGGCATTCAACTGACTCTGATGCAATTGCTGCTGCATCTGTTGATGATGTTGTATCTGTTGTTGACGCTGCATCTGTTGATAATGCTGCATCTGTTGATGATACTGCATCTGTTGCTGCTGCTTCTGCAGTTCTAAGTGTTGCTGTTGTAAGAACTGCTGCTGAGGTGATTGTTGCAAGTAGGCAGCCTCATGATGCGACATTTGGAGTGCTGCTAGTTTTTGGTGAAAATCTAGGTCAGTCATTTGTAGGCTTTGCAGTTTTTGTTGCTGATATTCAAGCCTTTGCTGTTCCTGAGCACTACTCTGAGCTTCATGCAATTTTCTTTGCTCCACTTGATATTCTTTCTTTTTCAACTCTTCATATTCCTGCACTTTTTGAGGTGTCAGTTGCTGCATTAGGGAAATTCCCGAATGCATTCCACTTGCAGCACCTTGAGAAGACTGCGTACCATGATAATGCTGCTGCTGCTGCTGTTGTAGGAGTTGTGAATCAGCATATGCATTGCGCAGCTGTTGATTAAACATTTGTTGATTAGCAATCTGCTGTTGGTGCTGCTGCTGCTGTTGAATAGCATAATGAGCTTGATTGGACAACTGATGATAAGCCAATTGCGATTGAATGGCCATTTGTAATTGCTGATGATTGGCCATTTCCTGTGATGCAATTGCCTTGTCAGCAAGGTCTTTTTGCATTTGAGCATCATTTTGACGCTGGGCAGTGCGACCATGCATCATCTCAGAACTTTTTGCGTCATTAGAAAATTGAGATTGACTCCTGCTATCATTACCCACATCCACATTTGAGGAGACACTTGATGGTTGATGATGAGCAGCAGAAATCTCCTGTGAAGTCGTGAGAGACCTGTGCAAATCATCTCTGCGCTTTTCACCTCTGCCTGCTCGAGTTTCATCGTCCATTTTTAAATACGACACTTGCTGAAATACTAAAAAGAATACACAAGACTTCAAATTCTGAGTCGAAATGTACCGCGTTGCTTTTGTCCTCGTAACAAGGCGAAAAGAAAGTGCTCATCTGTCGGTGGACACAATTAGGAAACGTACATCTTCCGCAATTCTACACCAATAGTGACTGCATTGCTTGAGAAATACCCTAAAATCTTTTAATTTGTCCTAAAGGTACGACTAGTTGAAATTAGCTGTCTTTGTAAATCTTTGTCCAAGCCAGGAAAGATAATTCTTGATATCTAATGTAAATTTTTCAGTTCTTTACTTAATTAGCAGTCAAAGTATACTATAACATAAATATATCAACATAAGCACTCTGAGTCATGTTAATTAGGGCACTAATAAACTGCAATGGCTTTAAATAAACTACTATTTTCTTCTTAAAGAATCCAATACATGAACATATATCTGCTCATACTTATTTAGAAGGGAAAATTGCAGAGAAAATACCCCATGTGCGAACAATTGAAATGTGTCCATGGGAATTTGCCGAATCTGCCTCAAGAGTATTTGTACTGTGGAATTACATTACTTCCAAATTTGATGAGCTAAGATTTTAAATAAAACACGTTCAAGCTTAGTTCTAGTGAAGCGGAACGACCTTTCATTATACTCATTTGGGGTTCCATGCGTGTAAGACTCTAAACGGACGGGAACAGTCTAACGAAGCATCAATAGTCTTGAAGAGTTAACGTTAAGAATTTGAAATCCAATTATTCAGTGGATTTATACTGTACTGTGTGAAATGTGTGCCCTAGGAGAACAAGCACTTAGCAATATATGCCCTAGAAAGAACTTAAGATTTTTTTCAACAGATGAATCACTCTGTGATTGTTCTCCATGTGGAAGGGCAAAAACGATTGATGATAAAGTATCATGAACTTCTATTATGTAAATCAAATCCTGATCAGGCATGCTTAACACTTGCATGACAGTTCAACGCTAATGAAGATTCGTCTGTCTTTGCACCATGTGGAACAAGTTATTCAATATAAGAATGAATGTTCTCTGTGTGTGCAAATTGAAGCATTGTGTGTGTATGGATGTATGTATGTGGACTTTGTAAGTCAACTTTGTGGGTCTGAACAAATAAAAGCGCAATATGAATGGGAAAACTACTTTAATTTGGTATGCCAGTAGGAATGTACCAAGGTTTGAAATGTTTTATGACGGAAGTTTTGGCAGCCAACTCTTGCTTGCCGTCAGATGTAAGACATTAAGTGTGAATAGGCGTACATGGAGGTGGGATGAGGGGAATACAAGGTTATATTTGCAGGATAACAGAGAAGTAGAGGAAACAGCTGAACATCTAGTCTTAGAATGTAGTAAATATGAACATAAGCGAGAGAGCCTTATGGATGTGGTCCATGAGCAGTATGGAAAGAACCAATGGAATGCCAGGTGTGTTGAAGGGGACTCCGGTATGAGATATCATGTGGGGCTGGATGGGGAATGCAACATGACTGTTGTAGATGAAATGAAGTGTTTCTTGGTGCGTGCGTGGAGTAAGCGATACTGATGTTGAATGTTCAGTTTCTGTAGGTATGACTACCTGCGGGGCATGTGGGGCTGACGAGCTGGATCTCCCAGTGATGCCCTCACTTGGCTGATTCATTTGTGTTAATTGACTCGGAATGGCCCCAGGGGAGTTCCTTTGGACGACCGTGGCTCACGGGGGGGGGGGGGGAGAAAGCCCTGGGATGCCATCCTGTTGTGTGTGTGTGTGTGTGTGTGCGGGGGGAATTCGAGGACGTTACATAGGCCCCAGCCAAACGCTGGCCCTCAAATCTAAGTTTAAGTTTTTGTTTTGCAGAGCAAAACAAAAAAAAATATGTATCATTATTTACATACTCGAAAGGTAAATTCAATTAGACAATTTTTTCAAAACTTTATTCATACTTAAGCTACTTATCACACTTTAAGTAAGTATAGAAAGCGATTAATTCCCGAAAACGGAACGAAACGTTTTAAAGAAAATTGTATGAATCAGGATACGAGGATTGAAGTTTCAAAAAAATAATAATGATAAAATAAATTTTAGTTTTGCGCACCTAATACTTGTGCCACATGAGGAACTGAGATAAGCCTGTCAGTTATAATTAAACATAGTTTGAAAATCGGGACAGATTGCCAATAAACACTGAAAAACTATTTATTAATTAGAAATGATTTGGACTCCAGTTATCTTATGAGTACTTAATTTTACTCAAATAAATAAAAATTATCATTCTTTTATGCGTACAAATAATTTTCACAACCATCAGCAGTGAGAGTAATTTAATAGCATGTTTAATAAAGAACAACAATTAACGATGATAACTCACTAAGTTCAAGATAGCAACTAGTGCTGTTTTAAAAAGAAACTTGCGTCATGACACTTTTCAGATTTGGAGTGATTATGTCCTACCAATTTATTTTCAAATAAAATAATTAGTGCCGACATTTACGGAATAAAATGTTCTTGGTTCATCCTCTAGCGATGGGATTAGGTCCTTGTAGCGATTGTGCCTGTAGGAGCTGTTGCTGCTGGGCAGCAGCTGCTGCAATTTGGGCTTGGCGAGCTTTCTGGGCGAAGGCTTGCAGTTCCTCTGGTGTCGGGTACTCGAGCTCAACTCCATCCTCGCACTCGAACTTGGGACAACAGACAGGGAAAGTTTGATTGCGGTCCTTCAAGTTGGCGACTTTGCATTTGGGATTCTCCTTGGGCATGAGCCCGCAGTCCCTCACACGCTCCACGAGATGCCGCCCGTCCGTCAGACAGGTAGCGATGCCACAGAAGGGCGACAGCGGCCACGACTCACCGATCTTGTAGAAGCGGAAAGTGGTCGATCCAAAGCACACACCAGGGAAGTCTGCGCGAAAAACCATGTCAAATTATTGAATCATTCTAACTGACATTGAAGTATCCATGGACGATTATGTTGTGTATATAACTAAGCCATGTTATCTATCATTTAAATCTGCACTGACCATCATATACACTAACACAAATGTTAAATAACTTATAGCAAACAAATTTTTACGTACATCCATGAGAAATGAAATCAGATTGAGTCTATCTTTTGAACTCGGAGCTATAACTAGATCATGTCACAATTGTTGAAGTCATCATTCTTTAGCGTCATTTACGTGAATTATTACAAACGCCTGCAAGCAGAGTTGTGAATGTCACTGACTTTTCGTTAGTTCTGAAAATTAACAAACTTGAGGAAAGTGCCAGAGTCAGGCCCAAAAGCTAAATCAATAAAGATACTCAACAAAAGTTAGGGAGGTCATGGCGAATACCTTCATAAATACATATAAGGGAAATGCTATAAACACAGTGAACACAACCTGCAAAAATATTGATGTAGAGTTGGAGAATTCAAGTACGAGTATCTTCAATAACACGCAGCGTAGTCTAGAATGACAATCTCCATTATTCAATTAGGATTTTTTTATTTTAATAAAAAGGCGTCTTAGCGTAATAAATTGTACCATGCTAAAACTTTTTGAGAATACAAAACGAACCGCGATATGACTATGAAGAGGAGCATATACGGTTCTTCCGATGGCGAAACAAAATTCGGTTCAAAAATAATGGTACGAACTTTGAGATTTAGATAAAGGGATAGTTTTCCTTATCAATAAATTCATGTGTATTTGAGGTTAAAAAAGGCATAGAAGCGTTCATACTCGAAAATAGAGTCAAAACTTTAGATAAGCGGTAAAAAGTCTTGAAAGTATAATACAATTTCTTTTAAATCTCTCAAAATTGTTCAGATGTTCACATAAATTATGTATAACAGAACTTAAAAAACTAGTATTCGGCTTAAAATAAGGCCATTCACATTAACAAAGCATAACGTTGGAAAAATAAATAATATGATGCCTCATTAATTTGAGTAAAACAAAGTGAACAAACGTGTCTATTTTGTAGCGTGCTTTTACATATTTCTGCTCTAGAGGAAAGTAGCTGTTTACTGCATGAGAGCTTTTAACAAAGTTTGGGTTCCTAGTCTCCATTTTGTTCATGTACCAACTTTATTAGAAATATACGTTTTTGTTTTGTTTTTGTTTGTTTGTTGGTCCACAACAATAAGGGCGAGGTAAGAGCGGCGAGAACTCAATGAACAACACCTCTTTTAAACATCAAAACGCAAACTAAAGACTGTAATGGTCAGAGTAGTTGACTTTTTCTGTCATCTCGGTAGCTCAAGATTCGTATACATACTAGAATTTTCAAGGACATTGAAGCAGGGATAACTGTAATTATCAAACTCCAATTACGCCTAGAATGTTGTATTGGATACTGTAAATTTGATCCACTTGATAAGGTGAATGTCGCTGTGAGAGAATTACAATGTTGAAGAGATGGAGTTTTTAGCAAATGTCACTTAAAAAAAACTATTTCATTGGAAGAAACGAAATGAACAATCGAGTCAGGCAATTGTCTAAAATATAAATGATCACGAAAAAGAAATGCATTAATTGAATTTGTCTTCATTAATGTGGTATGTACAGTGTTCGACCATTGATAGACCGGAACTGTATACTCCTGTTTTTATGAGGAAATTTTACTCAGTGATGAACAGCGAGTCCCTTTTGAATTGACTCAAGAAATTTGAAATATAATATTCATGATTCTTTGTCTATTTTCTCTCTGGCTAAAGCCATCTGCCAACGACAAATACATATCTCATACAGCGAGATGCGGCATCACATTTTTCTGTCACTTGCACTAAAGCAGGGGTTTCCAACTTGGGGTAGAGTTACCCCTAAGGGTGCAGTTGCTTATCTAAAGGGGTACATTTATTGTTAGTTTATAGTTCTTAAAACCTACCAATTCTATTAAAAATTCAGTGGAATTTTATTTTTCTACTCACCTTTCTGCCATAAAAATTCCAGGGTACATGCTCATCTGTCGAAATACTGAAAGGCTACAAGATCAAAGAAAGCTAGGGAACCCCTGCACTAAAGTATGAATAAATTCACCTCTTAGCTGGTCAGCAGGTAGGTCACGCACAGAAAAATCTCGCTCAGCGAGGACACCCAATGCTCCCCCTGGGGTCTTAGCGGGCCCTGACTTTGGGGCTTCCTGAGGCAGTGCAGCCACCACAGTCACGCAGAGAGCAATCGTGACGGTCAGCTTCATCTTGTATCTGAAATAACATCAAAATTTACACTAAAAATACTCACATGGTGCATTACAGCATGGTTGTGAAATTATTCGATTTACTGAAAACTGACAATTTTCTCATTGCTCATGAAGATTAGGCATAGAGAAGGACGTGATCGTTATCTGTTTTTGTGTGTGTGTCTAGTCAGTGACTAACAAATGATGTAACAAATAGGCTAACAGATTTTTAGCTGCCTAAATGGGAAATGTTTTGGTTGCACAAGAGGAAGTCATGTTCGAATTCACTGACACAAGCTGACTAGTTAAAAAAATATCACGAAACAACTTAGATTCAATTAGGGGAACTTTCTTTTTACGAGGTCTTTGAAGTTAGAAAGGTTAATAAGTAATCTATAAAATGATATAAAACAGACTATAATGGTTCATGTCTTTTTTCTATTGAAAATTGAACTTATTCCGTACTTAAATTGCAACTACATCCAACCCGGAAATAAAGGATGTTCATACTCATTTTAATTTTTAAGTAATAGATAGAACTTCGAAAACTTCATCTTGAAGAAATCCATCGGCCGTCACTGAGTATTTTCTGCTGTCGCTCTAATTCGCCATGTCATACGACATGAGTTGGTTAAGCTCTACTCATGTAATTCTTCAGAAATATCTTTTCATCATCCAGTTTCTACAATGTCTTTCTTACCCCCTCTCATAATTTGCTTATCATTCCCTCTTCATTTGTTTATCATTCCATCTTCATTTGCTTCAGTTCCATTGTTAGCACACGCACAGAATGATGTCTTTCATATTTGCTTTCAGAAGAAACAGCTTTTTCATTTTACAGCGAGAGTCTCCGACTTTTGTCGCGATTTTACTTAGTTTGTGTGGCAGTTATTTCTCATGCTCAGGTCTGTGGATAACGGACCTAAAACTTGTGGTAATAATGCCCATTGTCTGCTCGCCTTAAAAGGAGTAATAAAAAATATTAACCAATGGTAGTAAGGAAATGCTTCCCGCAATTGTTTCACTACTTTCTCTGAGCGCATGAGTGGAATGTTCTGACGTGTTTGTTGTCTAAAGTGGATCTCTAATTTTGCTAGCAAGGCGATGTGCGTGTCTGACTGACAGCCACGAGCTTTATAATTATTCCAGCACAAAATACGCGAAGCGTTGTGCAAGAATTGCTAAAACTACGAGTTTAAATACTGATATTGTGGTATTCAGAGTCCATACGACAACTGTTGCAGCCATCTGAATAAGCCTACTCTGAGATATACTTGGTGTTGGCTAAAGGACAGTGCAAATAAAAATGTACGCAAAAAATGATACCTGGGATGGACAAATCTTCAATAATTTTCCTCCAAGTTTCTAACTACTATGGTGAGTTTTTTTCCGATCTAATTCTGTTTAATTATTGAATATGGAAAGAAGCCAGAATCTTACTCGAAAGTGGTTTCTGGCTTTCACACTTTCTGATAATTTACCATCAGAGAACTATGATATTTTCAGCGCAGGCCTAGAAAATACTTCTTCCAGCAATTCATTCTCGGACGCTTAGCCTTGAGGCTCACACCCTGTAGCCGTGGCAAACTTGAAAAACAAACCCCTTTCCTAGTAGCTGTAGCTTTTTTTCCTCGCTATTATTCCTGTAAACAAACATTGACAAATAAGGCACTACAAAATTACGTGAGAGAAAATTAAATGACATAAACGAAATAATCTGGCCCAACTCACGAAGTTAGGTGTCGTAAGAATGACAAAGAATGGAAACCACGTAACCAACGCACGCTTTGATTGCACGTTTCTTCCAAGGTCTGAGAGATTTAATTTCTGTGATGGAATTTGATCTAAGTCTAAAATAAAATTGCTGGTGTTGTACTTTAACAGTAACAACAATTGCAGTTGCACCACAACGCTTTAAGAACAGATCGTAAAAATAATGTCTAAGCTACCCCAGCGCTACTAAATTTTAATCAATACCTACATCGTAGCTTTTTTATGGAACTGGGTTTTAAAATATTAAAATAAGTAAATTAGATGAGGAAGATTTCATTTATATCCTGCAACGTAATTCTCCTTCTGATCTTTCTGTCTCAACAGTCTCTTTGAACCAAGCGAATTAAAGAGCAAGCATGAATATATGAGCACATGAACATGCGAACGCATTGTGTCAAGGAAAATTTGTGCATGAATGACTTTATTTTAATTTTGCCTAAATATATCAATTTCAGCGAACAGTGTCTTTCCTGAACTTTCTTTCATTGGTAAGCGTTAAACGCTGAAAAAAATAATTCTGTTACATAATTTACATGGACTTCCTTCCTCTTTCAAAGGTGACTCTCCAAATATAAGGGCTAGAGTATATTTATGATTTAAGCGTGAAAAATCGTTTTTGCAGATACCGAAAGCATTATCGTTTCCGTATTCCAACGCTTCTCTAGTGAGAATTTTTGTGGCATATCGAAAAACTGCGAGTCCTTGTAGAGTCTCCGGTCCACACCCTATACGCTTTCTGCACGTGTTGGTTTTTGTGAGAACGCGAAATTAAGTGAACTGGAATGATTGTTCTTGTGCAGTACAATGCTTTTTCTCTGTAGAAATCGTCATAAAAAACGAGTCCCCACTCCCGAAAATAAACTAGTTTTATAACTTTCTACTGATGTATGCCTTCAATATCCTGGAAGGCATTGCATGTAGTTTTCAATAAAATTTTAAAGAGTTAGGATTATAGCAACAGTTTTTTTGTTACACTACCTGTTTGGTCAATAAGAAACGTTTTGACAACACGATAGAACATAGCAAATTTAGCTACTCGTGTTGTTAAATTTATTTTCTAGGAAAAATAAATTTACCATCGAGACAAGTATTCTACCTACTATTATGTACAATAAAAGTTCACGATATTTTCAGTTTCCTCGCAATTATGAACTCGTTCTACGTCAATGATAGCAACATTTAAAAACTAGTCCAACGAGAAGTTGGGTCCACGAAAGAAAGTTGACAACCCGCAGGGAGGCAAGAAACGTTCTGCGCAACCGGAGCTGCTATTGGGGAAAGTTATCTGGCACACAGGGAACAATTATTTGACTCCCATGTTTCCTGAAACTGGAACTTGGCTTGTAACCGGTGAAAGTGATCCGGGTGTGTCCATTCTAAAAGTTACGTGACGAATTACCACAGTAGACGTGAAAGTTGTTGTGACGATATTATACCCTGCTTGATTTTGATATACTGTTTTCCATGGAACTTGTTTTGAACCATTGAAGTTCAGAGCAGGTATAGGTAAAATGTTTATTGTAAGTTCAAGAGCGTAAATTTAAGAACTGATAATTTATTTTCAATTATCAAATATCCAGAAAAATTAATCTAAAATAAATAGTTATTTAATGAATGTATTTCCAGCTTATGAGATGCGTTCATGAACATTATAAAAAAATCCCCGTCAATAGACTATCCATATATAGTCAGAAAATAGACACAGCACATGAAATTATCAAGTACTTGTGAAACGTACTCATTAAGAGCTGAAAACTGCATGAAGCTCTTTACCTACGCAAATGAAAGTGATCGTAGTTATTTTATATATATTTCAAATTAATTCATTCGTGACTAAGTAAAAGTATTTGTGTGTCACACGTACGAAAAAAAAAACAAAAAAAGGGAATGGAATTTTTGGGTCGCTAAAGAAGGCATTCAAGGTGCACATACAAAGTTTACATGTATTTTCACGCTGTCTTAATTCCAATCAGTAACGTCAATAATCTTAAAGCCGATATCGGGCAGTGGTGAGTGGCATATAATCTTATAATTCTGCTTGTTCCTTCCTTACTTAGTTAGCCCGTCAGTTACGCTTTCCTCGAGTTTGCAGTATCATAGTTACCGAATTCCTCAGTGTAAATTAAAAGATGGCCTTTACATGCATCGATATGTTTGACATTTATATAAACTTCTCCTAATTGTTAAGACATATATTTAATCAGAGATCCGTATCTTACATACAAATCTGTCATAAGTCTCGATAGTATTAGTGACTTTTCTTCATGTTCAAGTAATACTTGCGCCAATTATAGCCTTAGAACTACACAATGGAGCGAAAATTGGAAGTTGCTCGCGACAGAATGAGACTCTACAGGCAGAGAATAAGGAATGAACAACGGCAGGAAATCCTTTAAAGGGAGAGACAAAGTCAGCAAGTAAGGCGAGCTGCAATGAACGATGTACAACGTGAAGAGTACCTTCAGCGAGACAGTCGACGAAAGCAAATCATGCGTGGAAATATGGACGAGGAGTAACAATCATAGTACCGCGAGCAGCAAAGGAATTTATCACAGCAAAAAAGGGAAAATAAGGATGAGGACCAGCGGACACAGTACTTTTAGCAGCAAAGTCTAAAACACTAATTCTTTGCGCTATCCAGAAAAGTATCAGTTTTATCAAAACACATTTGTTGATTAAATATATTTCTCATCCCGAGGAATTTCCACGGGTCCTGCTTCTAAAAACTATTGTTACAGCGTTGTATTCAATTCCAGAACGATTTTTTGACGGGACATTAAGTTGGTCACGATATCTTTTGTTTAGAACTCATTCACAAAGTTTTAAACTTTCAATTGTAACTGTGGATCGATATAATTTACTTATGTTTTTAGTAACGTTGAAGAAAATTTTCAGAGATATTCGCTTTCTAAAAGAGGTGCCAGAGAAGTAGGCAGAAATGGTGCTACGGAAAATTTTGGAGAATTATAACTTGCTTAAAATTTATTCTACTGGACGTAATAAATAGAAAGAAACAAGGTAGTCAGCCCACCCAGCTGTTATAGAACACCTCCCTCACGGCTCCCTCTGTTGCAGTAATAGCGAGACTGCGATGTGGTTATGTCTGCGTTCCTGGAGGTTTACATCTTTTATTACTGAACTTTGAATTATTATTATTATTATGTTCCTAGTTTGACCACTGCAACTGAATTTTGAGAGAAAACACTATCAATATGAGGTTAAAATTACTAAATAGAGCCATTGTGCATGCTTGAAAAAGATTTTACTTAGTTCAAATTAGTCACAAATCAAACTTTTTCCAGTTGAAAAAACTATGAGTCTTCGACTTGCAACAATGTAAGAGTAACATTACAATTTTAAAGTAAACGATAACATCTAAACAAAACACAAATATTGAGATTCGTGCACTATCGCAGGTGCGTGGCTTCCCAAAGAATGTCGACTGAAACGAAGTAATTTTTTTTTACAGCAAATGAAAATATTTTCAAGGATGCGCTAGGAAAAACTTATTACAATGTATTGTTCGAAATTGCACTAAGAAGAATGAGATGAATTTGAAACCGTCAATGTAAGGACACCAGCATAAAACACGACAACGGTAGTTTATTTCTTAATACAAGAATACCATCGAATCTCGTGTGTAGAATAATTGTATGAACATTTTCTCTCGACACATTTCTTAAATGTTTTGAATTTTTTTGCTTAATATGCGTTCAATGTATTATACATTTTTTTGTAAGTTCTCCGTGTCGCCTGTTTGGGTATTAATTTAAATTAAAAAATTTGAAATAAAGAAGAAAACACGTAAGCTGAGAACGCATATCAGATGTTTCAATTTCCGTAACTTGCCGTCCTTATAACAAATTATGAAGAAGTTCAAGTACATTTTCTTCACGAGCAATAAATTAAAGTACGGTGCAGTCCATATCTTGTGTAATTAATTATTCGATTAAGATTACATGCTCGAGTTATTGAAATCTCTTAAAAAGTGAAAGTTAAACAAACCACAAATTCGAGAAAAAATGGTGCTGGTTCTGCTTTCGGTTGAACACACCCTCAAGTCCCTGACCAAGTGCGTAGAGTAGCTCTCAAGTGCAAACTTTCTAGCACACAACTCCCACCTCGCCCCGAGCTCGGGACGACTTTTTAGAGTTTGATGGTCTAAACGTTTGTTGGAGGATAGAACTACCAGATCACCGTTTAGAGACAGTATGTGATATTGGAATCTATTTCCACGATCGTCAGCTCATTCAAAAAGGACGGGGCGAAGGCGCGTAGTTTTAGCTTATGATTGTCAATCTTTCGAACTGCAGGCTGCAAGTTTTATTCCTAAAATTATCATAGTTTAGTAAGCCCTTACACTGAATCCCTTTTCATTGCGATCATGTGATCCAAAGTTCGTAATGCGATGAGTGTTAGTTCATTTAAATTGCTTAATTAAAAAACTAAACGTTTTATTTGGGTTCATCGACGAAATGAAATTGATTTCGAACATATTTTTTTTGGCAGTACAAGCACATCATGAAAAACATTATCGTGAAAATTTTTTAAAATAGATTAATGTCCATATTAAACCCGTTCGCTTCTTCTCATGGAATGATTTTCATATTTTCATACGTGGTTTGCTTGCGACTGCTGAAATAACTGTTCAAATATCATATTAATATTACCCTAACATCAAATTTCCTTGACTGACAATATAATAAATACTACGACAGGCGGCACTATTTGAATAGAATATATTTATTCATAACACTCGGTACCCAATTTTAAGAAAAAACCGAAGACGTCGAGTGACACAAGTGGGTGAAGTTTCATATAATTGAAATTTTCTGTAATGATGAGTCACCTAAGTAACTACGTAGCTCGGTTGTGGGTTACTTTGTAGTGTGATCGGTCTTAATTTTTCTCTTTGATGAAAATGTCCACCTATGATGTCTAACTCGCGTTAAAGTATATGTATTCGCTCATTTTATGTCCTTACCCTTTCTTGATGTTAATGATTGTATGAATCTAAGCACTTCGGTGGCTGAGGTCTTCCTATTTCAGAAAAATAATACTAATATACCGCGGTATTTTCAGTCAGATCGACAAAAAACTTCAATTAACGATAGGAGGATGTTACTATGGAGAAAAGGATATTTTGGTTCTCTCGCTCTGAAGTTCTAACGGCCATTAAAAATTCAAACACGCACTTCTTACTTATTTACTTCTAGTACATGGATCCCGTGGACAAACTATTCAACCGTCATGCACTGGGGGTGGAGGGAGAGATCGAACTCTGTCCTGAGAACAGTGGTAACCCTATGTAACTATACTAAGCAAAGCTATGCGTTGCCAAGACATCTGTATTGAAAGAAGTGCCTCCAAAGCTAAAAAAAAATGAATAGTATTTCAGCTAACAGTAAATGATCACCGACAAAAATTACATTTTTCAAGGAATGAACATTTTTTGTACAGTTGTGCTTGGATTGGTATTAAAAATTGGGGCAATGACATAATCACGCAGTTGAGGTCACTTTAAAACGTTCAGTTTAAGTACTTAAATTAAGAATTGGTTAATTTATAAGTTAACTCGCTCTGTTCCGCAAGTTATGCGTAAGTATCATTATTTCAAGCAGTACCATTGTCAGATTTCACGTTACTAAAATGTTCCCAGATCTCTACGACATCCCATGTAACAGAATGCTTTTGTGTGAGACAAACGTATCAGAAATCAGAGTCGTGATGTCGAGGTTAGGAGTTATGTTGTTTTCGAATTAACGCGGTGTTCGCAAATGTTTAGCTATTTTGTTGCAGGCTGCATGGCTAGGTTCAATTGACACTTTACATGGCAGGATTATGCAAATGAATAATCAAGAGTCCTTTATCGAGACCATTTCTTCACCGACTTGGAAATGGCCTTAAAATATGCTTATGACGAGAGAATCTCTCTTCATTAGCGAATTTTCACAAAAGTCCTCAATCAAGGAATCATAATCGTTACTCAAAATGACATGTTTAAACGTCAGTCGTGTCAGAGTTCATGACTAGCCAACTCTGACTTGGAATGATCCAAGTTAGATGGATCAACCAAAATGGATTAACCTATAAGCTAGCCAAGATGGCTTGTTTATTACTCGCTAACTCTGACTTGGTTGATGAAATTCTACCCAGCAATATCATCTTAGTAGAATAGGGAATTACTTTTCAACTGTTTTGCGATCTTTCTTCGCCTAAACTTTTATTTAAAATAAAAATGGAAATCCTGAAGTATTTCAAATCTACCACAATCCGTCTACTACCGAAACGCCAGCGTATGATAAGCTAGGTTGAGTGACGCAAATATTGATTTTTCAGTCCTTTTATTTTCTGAAAGTACGGTTGTTGTCATATACGAGTTTTTACAATACTGTGCGAGTTACTGGACTTTCAAATTCACACAAAGCACTGGACGTACCAAAAATGTCGGCAGGGGCTGTAGAAAACACACGTTGCTTCGCTGGAACCAAAAACCGAGTAGTGAATAGACGAGGGTGCCGCCCCTACTTATATAGCTTCCTCGCTCCGCACGAGGCCGCGGGCGGAACAGTCGCGACACTCGCTCGCTTAGTTCAACCAAAAATTTAATACGCGTATTTCTCCCTTGGGTGCAACGCTCGTGAAACCAAATGCGGTACAAGTTTTCTGCAATACAAAATAAATCTTGAGTGAAGTATACTCAAAAAATTTGTGAGGTTCTTGCGGACCATATATTTTACTAGAAACAGAAATGTTAAATTTTCTGCAGGTCCGGTATGAGTCGGCGACGCTTTCAGCACTAATATGAAACAAGCCTATCAAACTTTACAACAAATTTTCTCGAATTTTCAGACGTTATGTAGTTATAAATTGCGCTAAATGCTTGTTTTCATGTGTCAGATGCAAAACTAAAACTTTCTCGTGATTTTGAATACATGTCATCGACCTTGAGGTTATTCATATAAAAAATTTTCTCCGCTTTATAGTTCGCCGTTTAGCTTTACGCTCGATGTGTAATGCATTCTGATTTAGGCTTTTTGGTGTCTAATTGCGCGTGAAAAAGTAATTTGACATGTGTTTTTTTCTAACCTGTATTTTAATTTAAAAATCCACATACGAATACATGTATGTAGCTCATTTTTTTGCTAGTTTTGTAATGTTTCATTAATGCATCAGTCTGTCGAGTCAGAGCAACCAAAAACATCGAGAAAAGCTGTGATTTAAATGTACCGTCCGAAATAACTTGGTGGGGCTGTTTATTATAAAAAAATGCAAATTTCAGTTCGGTAAATGGACAATTAATAAAGAACAAATTCCAGGGGCTCGCTTTAAAAATTACAATGCACTTCATTATTCAGTAACGCCCATTGTGAAAATAATCCCAAAAAACACATTGACCTCCATCGTGCAGATACAGGATAAAGTCGATCAATTTCAATTGGCTTCGGATTAGCACGTGAAGCCTAAGAACTTTGCGGTTTTGCATTAAATTGCGTCTCTGGAAGTAGGAATTACCTGCATTTGTATTAAGCTCATTGTAGTTTCTTTCCATTTATCGCAATATGCTGCATCTCAGTATTTGACCAGCGTTGCAATAAATGTGTAGTGCAAGGCTTACTAAAAATATAATAATACAGAATTGAAAGAGATCTGAGTTTGTTTTGGATTAACACGTTGGCTCCGATTGCCTGATTGGTGTAAAACTTCACTTTGTACGCATAGTCAGTAGAAGGATCTGAAAAAATTACAGAACCTAACCTGAGTGGTACACATACGTACCACTTCGGAGTCAACGTGTTAACGAAATGTTTTTCAGCAGTTAGCGTTTTTAATGACTAATGTGTGTTTCGTATGGTGTTTTACTCCAGTTACGGTAACGCAAAAATGAAAAGAATTTTCATTTGAGTTATACATTTAAAGTGATCCTTCATGGTTCACAGACCAAAGTATAATATAACTCAACCTGGTTACTCTATTTTATTTAACATCTGCAAATCAGATTACAACATATTTTCTATCTACAATAGAAAACGAAAAATTGAAATGGAATGCAGGTTTGCAAATGTTTACAGAGATCTCTCTATTAGTTCCTCTCAATTTAAATATTTCAATCGCAACATATTTTTATGAAGTACGAAAATTAGGAACTGAAATACATATATATTAAAATCCAAACTCAAAAATCGAATGGGGAACAATAATTTAAATTTGATTTTAAGCAGTTGCAGATTTCTTTGTGAGAATTTTTTATTCATTTTTGATTTAGGTTTAGATATATATCACTATGTATTATCTTAGCAAATTGGGCCAATCAAGCTAAAGATTTTGAAGTACATTTATTCGACTAACATGCTGATTGTGAAATATGTACTAGAGTTCAGGATATTTCACGCGTTATAAAGATATTTTTAATATTTTAACAATACTATATACAAGAAATAACAATTTCCTAGGCAGTCCGACAGTCAAACTCAGAACAAGTTTGTGGGTGCTTTTATATATAATTGATGAACCATGTGAACTAAAACAGTTATTTTTATACATTTATTTCATTCAGTTCTAAGTAGAGATCCTAAATAAATGTTTGCGACTGAATTGTATAAATAAAATAAAAACTAATTCTAATATAAAATAATTACAATCCTTTCGAAAATTTTCATAACATGCAAGTTAAATTATTTCTATTCACTTTTTGTACACCAAAATTCTGCCGGATTGGACAGGCTGCTTGCAGAGCGCTCCATTTGAAGCGCTTTACTATGCGCATTTATGACTTCCAATTGAGCATTTCTGACGTCACACCTGTAGAAACGTCAATTAAAAATGAAATAATCATCTATAATAATGATAATAATGACAAATTTACTCACTCTTATAAAAAGAGGGAGTAAAAATCATGGGACATCAAAAACTAGCCGAAAAATGATTTCTAAAGCAGTTAGTATCTCACCTAAGTCCCCTTGTGAACAGGCCCTCAAGGGATTACACAGTCACGTTGCCTTGGTGGAGTTAGGCTTACTTCTGCTACTAGAATAGAATAGAATAGAATAAGTCAACAGTAACGAACCGTTTGGTCCATTCTTGAGCTGCTACCCAAAGTCCCACACCGTGGGTGCTACCCAAATTCCATGCCGTTATCACTCTAAAATTTGATAGACTGCACTCCTTCTAGTTCTCCAGTTTTCAAGGATTAGTACAATTTAGCAATTAAAAATCACATCTCATTGACTGGAATATAGTGAATATTGCTCGACAATGCAGATAGAAAAATACAGAGTGTTAGAATTTTAGCTTTCCTTTAACCATTTACCCAGCGAGTACAACTTGGAAACTAATTAAGAATTCATGAATGTATCGGAAGTTGAGTTCGATCGCTCTCAACTAGAATATTCATTTTAGGGAAAAGAATCACGACGGCCTTAAAGAAATTCTTTACTCTAGCTTTCTTGCCCCACCCTCATTCAATAAATGCACCGAGCAGCAATAATGTTCTTCTTCCTGAAACCTGTGTGACGAGGCTTGTTTCTCTGGTTGCGAAGACGAAAGCGAGCGGATCTGGGTGGCCGAATTTCAAGATTGCTGCAGGCGTCGTAACACTGTTCTATAACTATAGCAGTCAATTATAGGGCAGTGGGACGGAGCTCTGAAGCCCTTGAACTGCGACAGAACAATGTACATTGCATTAGAAGGTGGGGCTATACACTATTTGGGAAACCCGTTCTTCATGGATTGCTTTCTATGCAGAACTGAGTGGAGAAAGTTATGCTGTAGGAGTTTTGCCCCACATGTCCTTCTTTCTCTTCAGAGCCTTTCAGAGAAATCGTAGTGAGCGTTCGAACAATGCCTTAAAGATGTTTCTCGTAGATAAGTCTTTAACTCTAACGTTTTCAAGTGAATGACTATTTTATAAGTACATAACCGCAATTATTGNTGTGTGACGAGGCTTGTTTCTCTGGTTGCTAAGACGAAAGCGAGCGGATCTGGGTGGCCGAATTTCAAGATTGCTGCAGGCGTCGTAACACTGTTCTATAACTATAGCAGTCAATTATAGGGCAGTGGGACGGAGCTCTGAAGCCCTTGAACTGCGACAGAACAATGTACATTGCGTTAGAAGGTGGGGCTATACACTATTTGGGAAACCCGTTCTTCATGGATTGCTTTCTATGCAGAACTGAGTGGAGAAAGTTATGCTGTAGGAGTTTTGCCCCACATGTCCTTCTTTCTCTTCAGAGCCTTTCAGAGAAATCGTAGTGAGCGTTCGAACAATGCCTTAACACGTTGAGTGCGATACGACCCACCGGTGGGTCACTCAGGTTAGGTTCTGTAATTTTTTCAAAGCTTTCTAGTGACTGTGTGTACAAAGTAAAGATTTGCACCGGCTAGGTAATCGCAGGCAACGTGTTAAAGATGTTTCTCGTAGATAAGTCTTTAACTCTAACGTTTTCAAGTGAATGACTATTTTATAAGTACATAACCGCAATTATTGAAGATTAGCATCTCCAAAGAAGCAAATAATAATGTTTTGATTTTGGGTTGTGTGACTTCAGAAATATTCTAACATGCAGGTAAAATTGAGTACAGAAAATCAAGGCCAAAGTTTTCTCACACGAATACGAAAAGACAAGGTCAACAAATTACTTTAGTCCAAAACTTTGAAGTGAACGAAGAGGAATTATAGAGTTTATTTGTCTAAGAACGTATTTGCATACAGACCGGTGTGGTTACTTACCATCAACTTGTAAGTTTAAGACAACTGATTTAAATTTTCCTTATTTTGATCACTACTTGAGTCATTTAGATCACTTCCCTAAACATCAACACGGGAGAAAATTGTAAGCAATCATTAGCATTGAGAGTCGAGTGCTGCAAAGACATTGCATTGTTGTCAGCACTCAGTGTTCCGTACCGTGGTCTGCTCAAAGCTGAAGGTTGTCGCTGACTTGAAGCGTGCGCTTGCGTATCTTTGGCCATGAAACATCCTAGTCGTCGTGATACCGATACGCTGCTGTGACGGCCTCATGAATGGACTATCAACCTGTCAAAGTTAATGTCTTTCTTGCAACAGCGTCGTTTGACACAATTTTCCGGTCTCTAAGTTTAATCTGCCATGTGTACAGTACGTGAATAGGACAGGTGAACTCTGGTAGACATGAAGCCTTCTCAGAGCAAGGCCAAAATCCTTCCATAGCTATTAGCAAGCGGGTGAAAGAGAATTCACTGTACCATTATCTCCTCTTATTATCGATGAGATTAATTTTTTTCACTCCTTCCAACTTGACTGGCCAAAATAAGTAAAACCCATAGTTTTCTTCGTATTTTCTTGTTAAAGCTGATTTCATACTCTATGGTGTTCTTCGTGACATTAATTTTGGGTTTCTAATGTCCCATGAATTGTTGGATGCCAACGGGTCTCCCTTCTTTTCCTCGACCGCAAGCTACTGGCGTGCACGGTCCAGTGAGCATTGCGAGAAAGCAACTCAACAAGTCATGTTTTTATGACCAGGTCAGTTGTCGAGTCATGAGCCGGTTGTCGAAGTCTCCATTTTCTGTTTTTACTACGTATTATTGTGACCATATCCACAACATATTACCTTAGCAGGAATGGTGCACTAGTTTCCGTAAAGTAGCTTACTCCAGGAAATCCACCTTATTCACTTGATAAGAAGCAACATACATACATAGATAGACTTGAGCCAGTATTTAAAATGCTTGCACTTTTTCAGAGGAGTTTGAAATAATATTTTCTCCTTATATTTATTAAAATAATATATTGAATTGTGTTTCCCCAATTGGAAAAAGGAAACGTATGTAAAGACATTTTCTCAAATAACCGTATTTAAATGAGTATCTTTGAGCAACCATAAATGAAAATCGATACTATCGAACAACTTCCCTAAAAATGGAGTTATTTCTTCACTTAAAAATAGCTTTGAAAAACATTTTCTTTAATTGACAATTTATGTAACCCCAGGGAATAAATTTTATCGAGTATGACGAATTCTAAATAAAATTTTAAACATATAATAAGTTGTATAATTTGAAAAGTATGTTAAATTTATTGGTATAGCTTTAATGAAGATGTTTCGATTTAGGTAGGCACAGTAAATTGTTTGAATAAAGGTTTATATTCCTAAGTTACTATAATGTTAGTAGCAATTCGCAACATAAAAAACTTTGGTGTCAAAACGATTTAAAACACACTAAAAAATAAACTATGTTCTACTCCGCACATGGGGAGCGAATTATACAGAATTGAAAGACAAATATCGTTAGTGATCACCGTAAGAGAAAGTGTGATGTAAGACAGGATGTAGCAGGGGGTTGAAAGATTGATATAAATGCGCCACAAATGTTACAAAAGTTTTATCTTGGTATTCGTGACAAGGTATGACTGACCCTATTCGTATACTTCAACGATTTGATAGATAACTTTTCATTTAATAAACTATCATGTCAAAACATTTTTCACAGGAAAAATAATCAAATGACAACTTGAGACATGAAATTTCATATAGAGACAATTCCTTGGTGTTCGTCTGCTACGAAAACAACCAAATTATTTGACATGTCATGGGTTACAACGTCTACTGTTATGACAGATTACACAAAACACCATGAAATATCGTCTACAACGAAAAATAGATAACTCAAATAAAGTCAAGTGGCAAGATTAACCGCACGTTAAAACGAATAGAAAGTAAAAATCATACACCGACTAAGAAAATGCAGTGTATACTAGCGTTACTATTTCGACACTCACAGTACAACTGGAGTTTAAAATGGATAGTATTCGTTACTGCATTGTAAAGCACTCATACATCAGAGTCAAATGTTTGGCTCAACAGTGATAGTGTGATTACGACGCGTGAACTATTAAGGAAAAAGTAATATTAGAACGAAAGTAATGTATGAATGCAGAATATTAAAACGAAAGTAATGTATGAATACGGAATGTTCGAGCGAAAATAATGTTTGAATTAAGTAATATTAGAACCAAATAAATGTTTGAATTTTGGGTGCAAAATTTTAGACTGCATTTATTAACTTGCGAGTCTTGTTGTAGTTTAAGAATCTAAAATGAACAATAATACCGTTTTTATTTAAAAATATTGTCCAGAATCTATAGCGTTATTCATCCCACGTTTTTTATGTCACCCGTTTCACATACGAGTATTTTACTCTAGGAGTTACTTCATGAGGTACCACTTCTG
>VCRD01002691.1:8595-54282 GCA_006783055.1 Trinorchestia longiramus
TATATATATATATATATATATATATATATATATATTTTGCGTTAACTAAGGGGTAAAATCTCAATAACAACAAAACAATAAGATCCTCTATTCCAAAAAAATTACGAACACAAAGGTCATTACTTAATATCATTTAATCAAGTACGTGACTTGGGATGAAACTTATCAGTAGCGATTTCAAATTTGTTGGTTGATCGAATCTCGTAGAGCTCATAATTGAGTATTAGGATGGAATATAAACCTACTCACTATATTGATGCTCTTCGCTCTATGACCCTATGTGATACTGCAGGGTGTGGCAACATCATTTCCTTATTTTTAAAGGAAAGCGCTTTGATAAAAGCAAGTAATGTTGCTGCACCGTGTACTTCACACAGTTGAGGTAGGATTTGACTTGCTTAATGGGATCTGAGAAGTTGTCAACATCATTGACAACATACAGAACATATTTCGTGACATCTGCGTGCCGGACACTGTTTTGCTATCTTATTTCGAATTAATGTATTTTTATGCCGTATTTCATACTTCTAAGTCTGTGATGGTATACGAGTATGTACGTACTCGATGAATTAAAAACTAGATCAGGGACAATGTTTGCTCTTTACCAGGCATGTCAAACTCAGTTTGGCTCTGGGGCCGGATCCAGACTTTTTGTTCTCAGGTGGGCCGGATCATTAAAAGAATGTCAACTCCAACTATTTAGCTTTGTTTTTCAGTACTATGCTTTATCATTCAGCCTACATTTGTAGCCTACCCTACATATTATAATCAAGTGAACATACGGCCCGCGGGCCGTATGTTTGACATGCCTGCTCTATACGTTAATGATGGTGATATGAAAGAAGGATCGTATAAATATTTAATGTGAATATTTCGAGCCTAGGCTTATTTTCAACCGAAAATTTTGAAGCAGTGAAAGAGAAAATTACTCATTTTATTTAAAATAATCGCCAAAACAAATTCAGAGTGTTAAGAAAAAATGTTACTTAAAACTAAGAAAATTGACTTACCAGCTAACTATTTTGAGATGAATTTCCCTTCCGGATATAAAGG
Organism: Trinorchestia longiramus; assembly: GCA_006783055.1. NCBI lineage: Eukaryota > Metazoa > Arthropoda > Malacostraca > Amphipoda > Talitridae > Trinorchestia > Trinorchestia longiramus. The sequence continues at coordinate 9,649 of VCRD01002691.1, forward strand.
TATTCAAGAGAGGATAAATTTCAAATTTACGAGTACAAATCATTTAGCTGTAAGAACTATTATAAGAGTGTGGTCTGGTGCTAGAATGCGTTGGACTAGTAAGAAGGCGGACCAGTTAGATGACTCCTTCATGCTCCCCAAGAGCCCTACGACTACAATGTTTTACGTTACTTCTTCAGGCCTTCATTAGTGAACTTAGTGAAGTTTTGTTTACAGAAAAGCTGTATTTTACAAAGCTTCATTTGGTGGTGTGCCCACTCATATCATCATATGAGTGGGCACACCATCATATTATATCATATCACCAGCTTGGTCGACTGGTGAGCGAATCTGCTTGCGAGCGGGAAGACCCGGGTTCGAATCCCGCTGCCGACATGGTTGACGCGGCTAGAAATACGGCATGGGACTTGGGTAAACAACCGAATAATTATCGAAGTAATTATACGACCCAAGAATGGGCCAGAAGGTTCGTTCCTATAGCCTCATTCTATTCTATTCTAGTCTATTCATATCGAGGTCTGATCTTGTGTAGTCCCTTAACACGTTGCCTGCGGTTGTTCAAATAATAAACAGAGTGGTACACAGAAGTACTAAGACGTACTCAACTTGTACAGTTAAGAATATTTTTATTCTTAGATCAAGAGGTAAGAATAGGTAACCATGGTTAACCCTAAACTCATTGCTCCTGGACATTTTTGAGGTTTTGATGTAAGGTTTTGATAAAACTGAAGGTTACGGCATAGGACTTGAGTAACCCAAGAATATGCCAAACGGCTCGTTTTTATTGCTTTATTCTATTCTATAATTCTTTAATGTTATCGTATTGAAATTGCGAGTTGTATTTTTCCAACTTCTTGTGTTGAGCTTTAAAGTGATCCGAAACAGACGTTGTTCTTCCAATCAATGGTCAATAACTTATGCACTGAAAGTTTTCTTCTTTATTGAGCTGTATTCAGTTTCCTAGTTGTGATAGTTTCATATGAACTATTTAGTAAGTTCGTTGTTTTTCTGACGTTGAAGCCTATTGCTCTAAAATGAACGTCATTTTGCAAAGTGATCTTCCCTTTATTAGTGAACAACTAATGCACAAAGTCTCTTAAATAAAACTCGTACATAATTTTCTTCGCCATCTTCTGACACAGCTCGAAATCGCGAGTCGTTTTAATTTTCGCTTAATGATTGATATATGGTCATCTGTACAGTTTACAGCAGGTTGACTAGCATCTGTTTTTGATGCGTCATGACGTGTTTCTTCTCAATGCGAAAGTTATCAGTTTAATGTTACAGCAATCCTTAGTTTGTTGTAATACAACATTCGCTTTGTGTGTTGTCTGTGAGTCATCAATGCTAATGATGTGTCTAAACTCATGTTAAAAAATGATGTGCGATGGTAAAATGTTGGGGAGATGTGACTTGATAATTATCATTTAATTGGAGTAAATTTCCTTACATAAAATCAATGAAACGATACGATGCTATGCGCCGTAACTAGCACAAGTTCATGGTTGAGCTTTCAAAAATCACGTATTCTGTTGGGCTGACCTGAACTGGGGTCTTGGTGTAGGACTTCCGCGCATATCAACGCTCTGACTAATCACCTTGGTTCAGCTCTGCAAAAACTTACCCCGACGGGTCCGTGTGCCTGTCCGTTCGTTTGTTGCTTTAACGTCAGCTCCAAAAAAAATTGTCTTCCCAACTGCCGTCAGAAACTTTTCTTTTCTTCTTGCTTCGTTTTTTTGTTACTGTTTGCTTCCTCACTTCGTGTGTTCTTGAATTAGTGATGACATACGTAGTAATTGTGGTAATTTACTATGCTGTGTATAGTAATTACCGATGTGGCGATTGTGCGACACTGAACTGACTATGGAGAAATAAAACCTTAAGTGAATTTTTTTAATGTGAAGCCGACGTCAATATAAAACCGAAGCTCTTTAATATTAATGTATCCCTGTTCTATAGCTATGCACTTACTAGCTTCAATCACGCATACTTCGTTCGAAAATGTCAATCTTTTCCATATTTGTAGAAGCTCCTCGGTTTTACTTGTGTTGCAACTATGATTTCTTTATTACGCTTTGCATATTTAGTCGTTGGCGTTGCGTAAACACTCAATAAAATAGAACAAATCTGAATAAAATATCTTATCAATTGCATTTGTACGGCCCTGAAGGTACGAATGTGTTCTTGACGACTAACTTCGGTGAGGTATTTTTCAGTCTTCTATGCGGTTGTCGCTTGGGAGTTGAGAAGTCAGAATTCTTGTGAAAGTCATCGTGGGTTACTGGTTGGCTTCAGTGTCAGTGTTATGTTATGCTTAGTGGATACAGTTTTGGTTTAAAATGCAGTATTCCATTTGCATTTTAAACAAAATGCAAAGCTGTTGCAGTATTGTTACTATGAGTTCTTCGTAGTGTAAGCTGTTGAGTTCCTCACTTATTGACTCAAATTTCGCTCGTTTTTAATATAGGACGTTTTTTCGTTGTGATGAGGGTCATGGACTTGAGTGCAAAGTCTTGTTCGTACCTTGAGGTCATAGTGGTCACATGACATTGCTTACAGTTATACCTCGTCTCTTTTATTCATTTGCTGTTCGTCTCTCATAAGGTGACCTGTAGTTTTGCAAGCCACCGTGCGTCAATAGTTTATTTGATGCCATTGCTGTTCATTTCTTAATCTCATTCGTTGGACGTTGTTACGCTGCCACTCGAGATTTTGCTTTCAATCTACTTGTATGGGAAATTTCTCAGATTAAACCTAAAAGGCGTACTTTTGATAGAGGGCTTTCCTGTCTTTTGGAATTCGCTTCTTTATTGTTCAGCAATCAGTATTATTTTTACAACGTCGTGGAATAGACTGGCGTTCTGTGCAATTGACCTCATTCACGAGTGTCCTCCATAGTTGTCTTAATTAATTCTTCAGTTATTATGTTAATAGTAATAGTGTTGATATAAAATGAACATCAAAATTACTTATCTGTGTATTGATTTCGAACAAGTGTAGCTCGATAACGAATTGAGACGCTATAATTCTTCTGGCCTTCGGACCTTAAATACGATCTGTTTCACGGTGGCTAATTTTTCTGATTTCGTATTCTTACTTACGACAACCTTAATTTTTCATGTTACTTCTGATATGAAATTACGTGAGAATATTCTCTATCAGTCTTTTTTTTATTACTTCATTTAGGCTAATAGTGAGTGTTCTAAAGGAAATTAACCTTCAGCAAAGGTACTTTCATGTAGGACTCCTGAGTTTCACTGGGGAAAGAATAGAATAGAATAAGGCAATAGGAACGAGCCGTTTGGCCCATTCTTGGTTCAATACCGAAGTCCCATGCCGTCTAAAGGTAAATCCATCAGTCATGCACGTACACCTTAACCACGTAAGTCAATTTAGTCGTGTGCACACATCACTCACGCACAGGCGTTTATGTCACGAGCATTTATCTCAATCATACATTAACCTTAAGGAGTTAGGGACATAGTTAGTAGGATGTAGTACTGGGGGGGTTCGTGATCATAGTGTCTGTCCTCGTTAGTGTTCCGGGAATTAGGTTTCCTCACTGGCAATTGTAGCTATTTACTGCAGAATCAACGAATAATTTGTTTTACGTAGCTGTTGTGGGCTTAGTTTTGTATTTAAAGAGGCCATACCTCACTTCTCTTCCGTTGCCTCCTCGTGAGCATGCATGGTTTACTGTGCAAACAACCTCCCTTTTCTAGAGTGTTTTGTTATTGTTTTTCTTGTTCTCACTTACTGGTAGACCCACACGTGAAAAAAAATTACGTGTGTTTGCTGAATTTTTTCTTTTGATTTGCCAGTGGACGCGGGCTTTGAGAAGGAGTTTCTGCGTTGAAGGATGTGCTTTTGCTATCCACAATAACAATACCTTACCGAATTTTCTTCTATCTAAATCCTTAAGAGCGTGACAGAGAGACGGACCAAGCAAGCATGCAACTAACTGTGGATTACAAACTGTAGTGTAACCCTTAATATGTGATACTAAATTCAGAATATTTTATAACTTATACCATGAACTAAAATTCAACGTATCCGTTGTATATGTCCATGAAGTATGCATGCTCGTCGACCCTTCCTGTGATAATAATGTCTTGCTTGCAATAAGTTCTACAATGTTCAGTTTTACGCTACGAGAGTAAAAGTGTTATTTAATGCACGCGGAATGTAACTCTTTTGATCAGTGATCCTAAGTATGAATTAATGCTTCGATAACCTTGGTTTCAAGATTTTGGTGCTCGTGTTCGATTGATGTTCGCTATTAATTTTCGTACAACCATTCACTGTGTGTCTTTATTGTATGTCAAACTTTTCCTTCGTGGCAGCTGGTGCTAACTGCCTGGTAAGTGCACGGCCATGAACTTTCGTGTGTCTGCTTACGAAGGTCTGCACCTAACCAAGAAGTGTGCCGTGGCCACACTTGTAAACGTAAAGACTGCTACGATGGTCCAACTAGGCTTGATTTCAGAACTCCATTCATTTCAGTGAACCATTGAGTTAAAAGACTCGCCACCCGCATGAAGTGCCTTGCTCTTACTGATGGACCTTCAAATCTATCGTATCAATTACTTGTTTTTAGGATGGCCTTGGCTCTACGATATGCCGAGTTTTTTTGCCACTCGTCGTTGTGTCGCGGGTGCATGCTATTCTCTTTTTTTTGCCTGTCGCTCCTTCCTGATTGTAACCTGTAGGTGTATGAACGCGTCCGTGTGCCTAGGTCTAGGTCAATGTGAATACTAGGTCATCTCTTCAGCTCAACACAACAGTTTCCGGCTGAACAAAGTTTGCGCTTATTTAAAATTTTTCAGAGCCTAGATGGACTAGTGACTGAGTGTAGATCATAGCGTTTTACATTCTCTGACGCTCAGTGCATTCACGAGCATCCATGTTAGATGAAGCTACAGCATATATATAAATTACGAAACTCATTTTTCTTTGTGTCGCTAAGATTTCATCTTCATGGAGTATTCACATACATTTTTCTCCTTTGAAATCTGTACTAACAGAACTTGCAATTAATAACTTCACGCAAGAGTACGAAGGTATTCTATTTGGACCAGATGTGATATAGATGCGTTACTGAGGGGTATAGCGTCATTCTCGGTTTGTTCTCCCACTAACAGCATCATGATCTCATTCCCATGTGGCATTCATCCCACATCCCGGCCTGAATGTAGAATAGAATAGAATGAGGCTATAGTTCCTCCTTGCTAGTGCTGACACCACACAGTAAAACGACTCTTAGTAATATAACTGATCTTTGCAGTTGCTAGATATTTGCGTTGGCCCAAACTTCAGAGAAGTCAGTATACTGAGTGGTGTGTTTTCTTTTATTAAAGCGTGCATTTTGATTTTGCTCATTCATTTCTTATTGTGTGTGTTGTGAAGTCTTGTGTGCGAAAGAGCATAACATTTTTTCGAATTAGATTGGTTCATAATCTCACGAGTTGTCAGGGCGATTTAGTGACAATCATGAGGTTACTCAAATCTAGAGTTTTTGTCAAAGAGCAGCAGCAAGACCACGAAAGCGAGAGAACTAAGAAGCGCGTACTACACAAAGGCTATTCTTATAAATGATAAACTTCTTGATTTATTAGAAATGCGTATGCACATAGACTGTAGTTGTAACCGCTAGTTCAGGGGTTCCCGACCTGAGGTACATGTATCCCTAGGGGTATATTTGCGTATCTAAAGGGTTACATTTAATGTTAGTTTGTAGTTCCAAAAATGTAAAACTTCTATTAAAAATTCAATGAAATTTTTATTTTGCTACTCATCCTTCGGGTCATAAGAATTCGGAGGTACCTGTTCATCTGTCGCAGTACTCAAGGGGTACAAGGTCGGAGAAAAGTTGAGAACCCCTGCACTATTAGGTTGTTACAAAAATAATGGCCGATTCCAGAAGCATGCATTTAATCCTTGGTAAATGAACAGTAGAGATGTTAAACTTAGTCAAAATATGAACCCTGAGCAGCTATGCATCTCTGCCATCGGACTACGAGATTATTTATCCCGTGTTGATAAAAAGTTAATGGCTGTGATGCAACAAAATCTTTGAAGGTCGTTTCCACCTCTTGTTTAGACATAAAAGTTTTGCCATCCAAAAATGTGCTTAAGTGCTTGAATAAATGATAATCAGTAGGTGAAAGATCTGGAGAATATGGAGGATGTGGCAAAGTCTCGTATCCCAGTTCTGTGAGTTTCTGGACGGTCATTCTTGCAACATGTGGTCGTGCGTTATCGTGGAGCAGAATTGGACCACGTCGATTCACTAATGCCGGTCTCTTTTCGCTCAATCGAGCATGCATAACAGAGAGATCATTGCAGTATCTCTCTGCATTGATGGTCTCATTGACTCCCAAAAAAACTGTAGTGAATAACACTTATTGCAGACCACCAGACAGTCACCATAATATTTTTCTGGTGCAACATTGGCTTTGGGAAGTGTTTGGGGGGCTCATCACGATCGAGCCATTTACCTGATCGTTTACGGTTATCATAAAGGACCCACTTTTCGTCACAAGTGACAATTCGGTCAAGAAAGGGATCGTTGGTGTTGCACAGAGAGAGCATCGATCACACTTCAAAACGCCTAAGCTTTTGATTCTCATTGAGCTCATGAGGAACCCATTTATCGAACTTTTTCACCTTTCCAATAATCTTCAAATGGCGCGAGACTGTTGCAATGCTGACACCAAGTGTCTGAGACATTTCTCTAACACTTTGACGTGGATTTTGCTCAACAACCGCATGCAATTGCTCGTTCTCGAGACTACCCAAACGTCCTCTACCCTCTTCATCTTTAAGGCTCTCATCACCACTCCGGAATTTCCCGAACCACCTTCGTACTGTCCGATCCCTTGTGGACTCTTCTCCCCATGCTCGGTTGATATTGGCTGAAGCTTCGGAGGCGTTGTGCCCGAGTTTGAACTCGTGCAACATAAGTAGGCGAAGGTCATGTTTTGTTATGTTCATCATGGAGGGATTCTATCCTTCGAAATCATGTTCTGTCTGAAAAAAGTTACAAAATATTAATGAGCACACATTAATTGTTATGCATGCCAAGGTTCATCGAAAATAAACTAAAAAAGTTGTGTTAAAATTACTTTTCAAACCCCAGACCTTCGAGCGGCCATTATTTTTGTAACAACCTAATAGATGAACTCGCGTTGAGTGGCATGACGTCACGAACTAGACTGAAATGACGCGTTGTGACGGTCACACGATGGCTGTCACAGAATAGTACTCTTCACGGTGGCTTGTTCTGTGAAGCGTTGCGAGTTTCTCAAGTGACATCACCTCTCGCTCCTCATGCTGGCGAGTTTCCAGGCACCACCACTGCCTTGTGTCTCCTTTGCTCACTCTCATGTCCTTGTATGGGAGATGGTGCAGCTGTACAAGCGATGGAGATGGTGCAGCTGTACAAGCGATGGAGATAGTGCAGGTGTACAAGCGATGGAGATGATTCAGGTGTACAAGTGATGGAGATGATTCAGGTGTACAAGCGATGGAGATGATTCAGGTGTACAAGCGATGGAGATGGTGTAGGTGTACAAGCGCTGGAGATGATTCAGGTGTACAAGCGCTGGAGATGGTGTAGGTGTACAAGCGCTNACAAGCGCTGGAGATGATTCAGGTGCACAAGCGATGGAGATGGTGCAGGTGTACAAGCGATGGAGATGATTCAGGTGTACAAGCGATGGAGATGATTCAGGTGTACAAGCGATGGAGATGATTCAGGTGTACAAGCGATGGAGATGGTGTAGGTGTACAAGCGCTGGAGATGATTCAGGTGCACAAGCGCTGGAGATGATTCAGGTGCACAAGCGATGGAGATGGTGTAGGTGTACAAGCGATGGAGATGATTCAGGTGTACAAGCGCTGGAGATAGTGCAGGTGTACAAGCGATGGATATTCTACGGGTGTACACTTGCTGGATATTCTACGGGTGTACACTTGCTGGACATTGTGCAGTTGTACAAGCGCGTGACGATGTACTGGCATCCAAGGGTTTTGAAGCACAATTTCCCCAATTCAACCGATCGCATGATTAGTCAGTACTTTGATAGATTTGATAGTTTTGAAGTTAGGTTTATGAAAATTATTTAGGCGTGACAGAGTGAGGGGCGGGTCGTGAGAGATAGATAAAATTTCCAAACATACATGGACTTTCTACCTGTTATTTTTGTAATGAAGAATGAGCACAGCTACTTTATATTATGATTGATATGTAAACACAAACCTCTATTTCCTTATTTTTTATTTCTTATGTACAAATGAACGTGTTTAGTTCTCCAGATGAACATTCATTATGAATATGAGTGGAAAATCTAAGTATCCTCTTTTTGTCCGATTGTTTGATCGTGCTGCATGAATTGAATGAGAAATTCTTGTATTAGATTGAAAGTGTCTGGAGTACTCAGTGTAAGGAACATTATGACATTGATTTATGTAATCAACTTCAAAGACACCTTGAGAACAATGGCAATGTTGTCAGGGGTGACAAAATAACAGCACACTGATGAATTTCATGCACAGTGCTTCGTTCTCGCTATCTGTGGTTATAGCGAGAACGAAGCACTGTGCATGAAATTCATCAGTGTGCTGCCATTTTGTCACCCCTGACAACATTGCCATTGTTCTCAAGGTGTCTTTAAGGATACAAGGAACAGATTGTTATCACTTTCCATCCAGTGTTGATAGAAATGCGGAAGAGGAGGACTCACTGCTTCTCGTTTCTAATGAGAGCTTTGAACCTTGTAGGGAACAAATCTTGGCTCATCTACCACTTCAGGCGCTGATGTCATGCATCACCAAAACTTTTTGTGCTCTAGTTCAGGACCTCGTGCAAGTACCAGCTGCATCAAGAAGCAGTCCTTGATACTCTCCTGCTGAGTCATTTGTATTATACTTAGCTATTGCATTCAGCATCAACGCTTTCTCATTTACCGAAGGCTCTGTTTGTTTTGCCGACCTTGAATTCATTTTGTGCACATTATTAGGCCGTATGTGTTGGTATAGAATAAGGCAATAGGAACGAGCCGTTTGGCCCATTCTTGGTTCAATACCGAAGTCCCATGCCGGCAATACCGAAGTCCCATGCTGACAATACCGAAGTCCCATGCCGACAATACCGAAGTCCCATGCCGTCAATACCGAAGTCCCATGCCGTCAATACCGAAGTCCCATGGTACTTGCGTGCATTCATTTCTTTGTACTCGGCGATGTAGCTTTTGCTAAGTTGAATGTAATTGAAGGGAGCAAGATTACTAGCTCTGCAATATTAAGTTTGTGTTTAACTTCAGTGAGTTCATATCCCCTTATTTTTCGTTGATGCTTGTGTCAGGAAAACTTCACGTGCATTTTTTCATTATCTTCATGAGGGTGGCGGAGTGATATACATCACAAGCTCGCTATGATGGGTGGCTCCGTTGGCTAGTTTATTACTTGCTTCAAGAGCTTGACACGTGACTTAACTGAAATAAATTCTGATGAAGATGGTACTGCCTTTTTGAAAAGCCGGTTTTATGTACATATTTCAACTTGCAGAACGTTCCGTTTAGCTCTAGGTTTATTGGTACAATAGTAAAGAATAAGAAGAGGTTGATCGTGAGGTTTGTAAACTGGAAAAATCTGGTTTAGGTTCATCATGCAAATATTTCACCATCTCCTACTCTTTTTGAATTTTCTCTCTAGTACGTCGGTTTTTATTGCCAACTATCGTGAGTCGATTTCTGTACTGAACTGACTACCTATTTTTACTCTAGGTATTATGATTCACTGCATAGACTGCAGGGATGTGCAACAGCTGTGACTGGCATTTGTATCTGGTCTAGTTGATATTACTTGCTAAATTCTACTTCAAGTTTTGTTGATGTCAAATCATGTCTTTGAGACCTTGCACATGTTCGTGTTATTGCTCCATGCGTCGTGGGGAATGGGTTTCGTTGAACCAGCAAGTTGCTCACTCTGAATAATGAACGCTATCTCAGATGAACTCTATGACTCCCGTCGTGTCACCGCGTCCAAGGTCGCTCAGTTAATGCCTGAAGTGTTGGCGCGTGTACAAGACAGTTCTAACTACCTCAAAATGAGCTTTTATACAGAAAGTCATATAGATACCCAGTAACGTTGATTAATGGTTTTAGTTATATTTCTACTATAGTTAACTGTCTCCGTCTCGAGTGGACCTATTGATGTTCCCCCTATACCCTCTTGTGATCCTTCAGTTGAATGTTGTTGTCTGCTCCGTAATGTTAGCCTAACATTCAACATGATAATGTACATGGTTTGAAATATGAAAATTACCCATTTTTTATACTGTCCTTTTTTCATGACATTTTTGTAACTCCCGTTTTTTTTAAATGGTAACATTTGTACAAGGTGTACAAGAAAGGATGACTTGTTAAATAAACTTATAACTCAAAAATGTTAGTCTCAGAATTTTTTGCGATAGGTTTGTTGAAATAGGTACAATTATGAATCCACGATACACATGCATCTACAAATAATTAGGAGAGTAACCATACTAGTATTTGTTCACAATGTGTGCTGAAGAAACACGGATATTATCTAGGTAAATGCGAAGAGAATGCATTGTTAGTCGATTTTTCCCATTGTGTCGCATGAACATTTTGAAATGTTTCAAATTTTCATAAATCGAAGACACGTCAACTTTCACATAAATTTTTCAATGAGGGTAAACGCAATCGTCGTTAGATTAGTCGTTTTAGCAGCACTTTTCAGTGTTAATTATTGTACTTTCCATTACTATAAGTCTAAGTAAAATTAAGTTTTTAGTTCCAAAAGTTTATAAAAATCCAAACTACCCTTAAAAACTTGATTCAAGATAGGATTTATAAAAAATTCCAACTTTTCCATGTACATGCATATGTACAGTGATTAAAGCAATTCTCGTGTACCGATATTTTTTGTTCATTTTGGGGTTGCACTGCATGAAAGGGAACTATTTTTCAAAGTAGTTCGCAGCCTAGGTGCTGAATTCAAGTATGAAGTAGATATTATGTAAACAGCTAAAGTAAGGTAAATACAAAGTAGATAAAGTAGAAAGTTCATAAGCGCATTTCCCCACTTCAGCATAATGATGACCTGGAGCAGCAGTGTGACCCTATCAGCCTCATGCCTCGGAGCTCTGGGTGTTGTCATGGTCGTACCGTGTGTTCCTCTGTCGCTCACTTTTTACAGGGTTTATTTCCTCAATTTCTCTTTAGTCTCTTACGCTTTTCATGGAGGTGTGCTGCGAGGAATTGTCTTTCAGCTTGTTGGACATTCCTCGATGAATATGAAGGAATCTTGAGCTTCACTCGTGTGCGTGTGGATAAAAGAAGAGGGGAATTGCATTCACTATCACCAGCTTGGTCGACTGGTTAGCGAATCTGCTTGCGAGCGGAAAGACCCGGGTTCGAATCCCGCTGCCGACATGGTTGACGCGGCTAGAAATACGGCATGTGACTTGGGTAAAACAACCGAATAATTATCGAAGTAATTATCCGACCCAAGAATGGGCCAGAAGGTTCGTTCCTATAGCCTTATTCTATTCTATCTTTTACAAGGAATAGGAGATCTGAACCTACGTGCAATTTTCGATATTTAGCATGACGCTTAAGATCACAGCCTCGAAATAAACTGGTGGAAATGATTACATGGCACCCGTATGTTTTCTTAATAGCTTCTTCGTTTTTGCACAAATTACCGTGAGCTTTTTCTAGATAAAACCTATACGATACGTCAATCAATATGTACTTTAGGTTTGTACTAACTAAATGAAAATGAAATTACTTAGGGGAATTTGTTTTACATGGTGAAATTTGTTAGAAGATAGGCTTGAAATATTATACTTACGAGTTTACTTCTGATTGACCGAAGAAAAATAAGTACGCATTCATTATTTACACAAATTTCTCTCGCGTGTGCAAGCACTTTGCGAGCTAATTATGCGTTTGTAGATTCGTTACAGAATGCCAGGCAATTGGATTCACGATGAAGAAAAGGGCAAATTTTTGTCTAGAATCATGAGGGAAAATCTATAAGTTTAATTGCAATAGAATTATCAAGGTCTCGTACGGTTCTAAGGAATTATTTGAAAGATCCTAAGGGTTTGAATTGACCGGGGTTACCCGGGTTGTAAGAGGCGTTCAGTTGCCAAGAAGTGGGCGTTGTAGTGTATGTAAATGTTCCCTCCTGAAGGGACCAACACCATGAAAACATGCCTTGTCCAGATAATAGCAGTTCCTTCAACGCGGAGTGCATCAACTTTAAAATACTTCATTGGTGAGACTTCATCAGGGCGTAACTGAGAATTAACTTCGGCATGTCAAGGATGCTACGTGACTCTTTTACAGAATCTATTCCGTTAATAGAGAGTATGCGCTCACTTTTGTTTGCTTCAGCATTGACTCGTTTGACTGATGAGCACTTGATGATGGGGACCTTAACTACCAAAACGTGGAGCGTTTATAGTCTCTGTAATTAGGGAACGCATTCGTGTACTACATCACCTTGCTACGATTACTACACGTTTGTACGTCGTTTCCATAGATACGCGTTTCAGACCAGTACTTAGAGATCAGAAACTTGTTATATTGAATAGAAATATTCTTGAGAAACATTTCTTTTATGAAATTACAATAATTCACTTACGAACTTTGCATCATTGAATGAGTAAACGTTTGTAAGAATTCAATTGATGCTTATGAAATACTAGATATTTGATACTTCTGAAATAATGCTTGGGCTTATGGACTTGGACATGTCAACTTAGTTACACGTAATAGAAGTGTGAGAACATTATAAAATTCCATTGAGAACATTTGGAATGAACAAAAATTGTAGTTACACGTTTTTTGAGTTACTAGATTGCTTTGGTGTCAATTCCATGTAAGAATTCCATGTAATGGCGCGCACAAAACTGCAAGTTTTTTACATTTTGCATCTTCTGTGAGAAAGGGTTAATACAGTACGAAATTATTTAGCACTTGTATTAGTATTCCATGGTTGCACATTGGCTTCATTTCATTCCATCCATTTTCGTAAGATCTCTCCATCAGTTGCCGTGAAGGTTATCTAAGGAAAGCGCCGAGGCGTTAGTTCTTACTAGAGTTCAGATTACGTTATCATGAAGTGTGTATAAGAGGTCAAGAGTAATTACTGACTGGGCAGTAGTAATACATTTGATTGAGTTCTAAGTACGTACCTACTTACCTGGGCACTCATATAGATCCACGCTCAATTTAGGACACTTAAGACTTACTTTGTAATCAACCGTCAAGAGTTGAAGGCTGGTGCCCTCTAGCAACCTGTTAACATGAGCTTCTGTGTAAACATGTGCCCGAGGGGACTTAGTCGTGTCTACATTAAAAGTGATGATTACGGTGGTATTTATTTGCTACTTGCGTATTGTTTTCATTACAATGTCGTATTAAAGTAGTAGATTGGAGTATTTGAAGCGCGTCGGGTCAGTCTATCATGATGAATGAGAATGTAAATGTTTCTGTCTAGAATTTGTAAAATATTATGCCTTAATTTTCCTCTTCATCTTGGCTTCATTAGGGAAGTGCATTATTACTGTATAGCATTCAAGTTCTCTTGCGTTCAATTTTTAAATTTTCGTAATTATTCACACTGAAGAACTGTGTTAGGAAGTGCACTGGGCTTTGGAGATACGATAACATTTGTATAAAGAAATTGACTGCAGCTTTAAATATGTACTTTATGAATTGACGCTGGGTTTAAATAATGTAAGATACATTATATCTATTGAAAAAATTCATATTTGAGAAACGCTAGTACGTTTAACCTAGTTGCGCACATCGTTATAAACCTTTTTCTTTCAAGTTTTTTGTCATCTCTAATATATTGTTCTTGAAAAATAAGTGAAATCGATATTGTCATTATAATTGCCATAGACGAACTGCTTTAGTCGGTACCATTTCAAGACTGCTCGAACCTTGTTCGCTTTCTATGTCAAAAACAGATCGTGCATGACTAAATTAATTATTTCTAAATTACATATTAAAAACTGTTCTTTGTTTTGATCAGACAAGTACTGCTGGCCCTGATGCTGGGAGCCATTTGCTACCTGTTGCTACTGACTATCCCACCCCTGGCCGTCCACCGCATCACCCTAGTGGTGTGTATGAGCCTGCTCTCCGCCGCCCACCTCTACCGTCAAACCATGCAGCAAGCCACCTTCGTCATCGATATCACAGGTCTCTGTACAACTCAATACTTCATCTGACTATCCATTATTGCACTTCTCCAGTGCTTTTCTCATACCGTGAATTTAGAAAGAATGAATTTGTGAACGAGAGGAAAGGGGAAATTATTGTTGAGAGTCCTGGTAAAAACGTCATACTTGAAAGAGCTTGTCTTGTTCAGATTTTATCCTTCAATTCGAACGAATAATACAATATGCCAGAACTGGAATATAACGTGAAAGTCATTCAGCGAGAGTTTTTTTTATTATTCTTCGTTTCACTCTGCCTCCAATCAAACTCTTGTCAATCCAGAGAGGTAGAAGTGAGGGCTCGGAAAAAGTGAAGCAACGACGAGTTTGTTGAACTTTCTTGGCAACGTCACTCTTTCACCTTGTAGTTCTGTAGGAAGATCATTTGTGAGGCACAAGTGTACAAGCGAGATCCAAGTGACTTGTGTAAAATGAAATATCGGCACCAGGTGGGGATTAAGAGGAATAAATAAGCGGGAGAACGATCTCGTTTATATGCTAAGAAATGATAAGGTATGCTATGATAATTATTTGCCAAAAAACATATAGTGTTATTTAGAGACCCGTGTAATTCTAATTTATGCATGATGAATAATTTTTCAAGGGGCCTTACATATTACTGGAGCAATTTGTATAGAGCTTATGACAATCGCTGTATATCTTAGTCTACTTAGTGATTGTTCATGAAAGGGACTATGTAGATATATTGCTGTTGAATATTTAGTGTCCTAGTTAATTGAAATGATCACAACCATGGATGATTTTGCTTTTTATATAGGGTGTGCTTTGATAAAGACGTAACTCAGTGTATATATAAATGTTTGGGGTCTTATTGAAGCTCTATGTTACAATCAGCCATCCATCAAACTTAGGGCTGTTTTGACAATATTTTTGAGCCGTTAATGTTGCTCACGCTTTTCATTAAGCCAGTGTATTTAAGGAGGAGGTTCATTAGTTTTGTTTTCTGTACAACTTTTCGTCAGTATTAGCAAGCACAAAATTTTAAGTGCCTTCATTGTCGAGACTTTGAAAGTGAATTGATATTTTATTATTTGGTTGTGCGAAATCTTTTGTATTTTGCGTTCTACATAGATGATAATTCACGAACAAAGTTGAATGTTTGTGCACATTCCCTGTTACTTCAAAGTGTCAATTATGTATTTAGTTTTCGTTTGTTGTGAAATCTTTTGAGCGTTAGTGTTTAACTTGATTACGTTTCACAGGTCCGCTGATGCTGATGGTTCAAAGAATAACGACAGTCGCGTTCGGTCTTCACGACGGTCGCACCAAGGAGCCTGAGAAAATGACTGCAATGCAGCGTAAAAATGCTATAACGTAAGTTTCATTAGAGACTTTGGTATTGCTACATTGTATGGTATCCATTGTCGTATTTTCTAGTTCGCTTCTCACCAAGTTACACTCATCACTTCATCTGATGTGTCATTTGATCGTGGGCTGTTTGGTTGGTGGTGAACATCCGTGTTTTACGATGGAATTGTTCTAGCGTTTGGATCTCATTTCTGTTCCTGGGCTTCCTCGAAATATTATGTTATTTCGTATAGAAACTAGAATGCTTGATCAAGCGTAAGGAAGGAATGTTTAAAGGGCAAATGTGTTGCTACCTTTTGAATAAGACCATTGCGGTATGTGATATTTCCTACTATATGTACATATGTGGCAAATGGGATGGAGCTATCAATATCTGTTTATACTGTATACATGCGTAGAAATCTTTTTTTACCTAGAACGGAGAAAAATTAAGTCGGGTAGTATATATATAGGAGAAATGTACAACGGGCTTTAAATTAAATAGATTTACAATTATTTGACTTATTAAAAACTACAATTCACCAGTTAAATTTAACGTAGACTTGCTGTAAATAATTTGCTCTTATTTGCCGTGCATTGCTGATACTTCAAGTGACAGAAGCATGGAAATTTCTGATAGAAAAGGCCGATGGGCTTCTTTGTGTTTAGTGTATCAAATTCTCCATTATATCTTCAAAAATATAAAGTTCACTTATGATATTGGGTAGGCCAAAAAGTTCGTTTGTTTTTTTAAAGAGGAAGTTAAAACCGAGTTAATATTTAGAATCATTTATTTAGTCAATAAAATAGTTTCCATGTGCATCTATTACTATTTGCCATCTGTTGGGTAAGTTTTTAATCCCCCGTTTTTAATCCCATCTGTTTGGTAAGTTTCACCTTTATTGGTGAAGAAGAAATCCAAGAAACTTTTAACATCTTCATCAGAATCAAACTCCTTCCCATTCAATGAATTCTGCAGTGAACGAAACAGATAGAAATCAGAGGGAGCCAAATTTGGAGAATATGGAGTGTGAGGTAAAACTTCCCACCCAAGCTGCAGCAACTTTTCCCGAGTAGCCAAAGCAGTATGTGGCCGTGCGTTGACATGGTGAAAAACGCCTTCACTATTGATTAGCTCCGGTCGCTTCTGATGGAGAGCCATGCTTAATTTATCCAGTCGTTCGCAGTAAACCGCTGAATTGATGGTTCTGTTAGCAGAGAGAAGTTCAAAAAAGATGACACCTTTCCAGTCCCACCATACCGATGTCACTTTTTTTTGGATGGAGGCCTGCTATAGGTGTTCTTTGTAGTGGATCAGTTGCTGTTTTCGACGATCTTTTGCGTGTGACATTACTGTACACGATCCACTTCTCATCCCCAGTAAAAATGCGTTTCAAAAATAGGTCATTTACTTTCCTGTTTCAGCAACGAATCGCAAATGGAAATTCTATGCACAAGATTTGCTTCTGTCATTCAGTGTTAGTTCAGTAATAGTGTGTTATTACACACTAGCATCAACATGTTCGCTAAACCGAATACAGTATTTGACGAATAAGAACATAAAATACATTCTAGAAAGCCCTGAAAGATGGCATTTAAAAAACGAACTTTTTGGCCGACCCAATATATGTATAAAACATTTACTGAATCAAGTATTCTTTGTCTGGGTGTGTTTACTATCCGAATACTAACATGTGAAATATTCGTATGCATATAATAGAAAAACTGTTTGTGTTGCTTCTTGAGGATGTTTATTTTTGCCTATTAGGAACATCGGGCAAATTTGGATTCTTGATAAATTGTTAGTTGGTTTTATTTTGAGTGTTCATTGTTTACTCATTGCATATATTTCATATGAGCCACAGACATGACGAAAATCGAGTCCATTTCGCTGTTATTTCGTATTAAACGTCTTTATAAGCTGTTTGTCAGTGACATTTGTGCCAAATTTCGGTATTTGCGGAGGTTATTCAAGAGATTTGTTTGCATAGGCCTGTATTATGAAATTCCTGCAGCTCCGAGGTATAATTTTTTCATTTTTTTCGACGTATGATAATAAATATCTTTCTTAAATATTTTCTAATCATGAAACGTTTGCGATAAGCAAACGCTTGCGCGTAGGTTGTACTGGTCTTTAGAACATTAGAGGCTGCTTCTTTGGAATCACTTGGCAGCAGATAAATTTGGCTTAGCCTTTTCTATGATTGTATCATATCTCCGCTTTCAATCCTTCTTCGTCGGATTTAGTTGTAGATACCCTTCCTTCCTGATTATTTAAGCAGAATCAAAAACAGCTTTTCATCCCATACTCAGAAACCTTCTGATAATGTAGAAAACTCGGTATTTTTCTCGTGACATATATAGGGTGCGGCAACAAAACTTCCTTTTTTCAAAGGAAGTTCCTTTCAAAAAAAAGTTATGTTTTCGCTCCCTGTATAAAATATCATAGATTTGCTTTAGAACGCTAATGATTAGGCAAGAGACTGGTTGAAAAGTTGGAGACCTGCTCGCCGAATGCGAGTGATCCAAGCTTCGTGTTTTAAATGGAGGTTCATTTATTTTGTGAGATGTAGTAAAAGGACGTAAAATCGTGAGTAAATTCTGAATTTTTATTAATTGTCTCTGATGTACAGTACGACACCGAGCATGCTGGAGTACTTCAGTTACTTGATGAGCTTCCACTCGATCTTGGCCGGGCCCTTCCTTATGTTTTGTGACTACAGAGACTACATCAACGGCGACGACGATTACACCAAGGCCGTCGTTCAGTGCAAGGTGAATATTTCCGCCTCAGTTAAACTTGAGGCTGCAATTGATACGATTTTCGGATCTGTTGGAGTATTAGGTCAGGTATTCCGCCAAACGAGTAACTTGAAGATGGTATGTAGTTGTATGGCACTAATTCCTCATAGCTGACCAGCGCTGTTCTTTCTAGGTTATAATCAAAACATCTGCCTCGTAGAATTCTGGCTCATTTTGATCAGGTAATTTAACTCTTTCACAGTCTGAGAGCCACATCTGGGTCTCGGCAATAACTTGACACGTCTGAGACCCACGTATGGGTCTTATGTTTTCGTTATATTCTTTCTTCGAGATTTTACCAATCCCCACTAATGGAATTCAAGATATTCTTTGTACTCCTGTATTTATTATAAAAGACTTGTGGCCAGGACTATCAAATTTCCCGGGATTGCTAAAGGGTTAATAATTTTTGGATTATTAGCGTGAATATTTATTTTTCTGTTCAAACCTGCTTCTTAATAAGAAGTGTGTGGCCCAGTTCAGAGTCGCTTGATATGAAATGTTCATTGATGTGTGTTATAGGTTTCTAACTCGGCTCAATTTTTAGGGAAGGCATTAGGCAAATCTAATCTCTCTATTTATATCTTTAATTACCTGACATAATCTGAAAACAGCACTGATGTAGAATACATAATATTTGAAAAAGAATTATGCATTTGGCGTCCATTTTATCGCATCAAAGAACTTGACCATCAAAGAGTCATGTTTAACTCAAGCACGGAATTTACGAAGTCGGGTATGCTCGCAGTTCCATTGGTGGTTTATTCTTTGTGAAAATAAATTGAAATCTTACAATCAAGAGTTTAATTTTTATTAGCATCTTATGGTTCATCTTCTTATTGGTTTTAACTTGTAGTTTTCGTTTAAATAAAACAATATGATTGAGGTTTGAGTTTCTTACGATTGAAATGGCATCTTTTTTGATATTGGTAGAAATAAATCTATGTAGTCCGTATGTTGTTTCCTCTATCTCGCTCGCTGTCTGTTAACTTCATCAATGGAATATTGCGTGCTGGTAAGTCTAATTACATTCCTGCCTATGACTAGCTTTCTTTCTGGCGACCGAAGTAAAACTGCCTGGGAGTTGAGTAATTCTTCTTCCATTCGTATTCGGAGAGCAAGTGAAGTTCTTAAAATCGAATTTTTACCGACCAGCATTGTTTAATCCGGGAGATTTCTTTTAGATACAATTGTGAGAGGTAACTTGAGTCAGAAATTATTAAATTTTCTTAGTTTCCTACACTGTATAATTATGTTCCGAAAAATAATATAAACTGTCTTGCTCTTGGGATTGACTTGATATTTGATGATGTATTGGCATCAGTCCGTGGAGCAAGCGCAACAGCGTTTGCAGGACTGTGCTGCCACTAGACCATCCAGCCAGATTCCTCCTCTCAATCCCGGCACCACGGCCTTCAAGAAGCTCGCTCTAGGAGCTGTCTTCGGCATCTCCACCGTCTGCGTTGCCTCTTACTACCCCGTCACCCTCCTTACTGGTCAGTTGCAGCACAAATGCTTTTTCATTCTTGTTAGAATTGTAAGGTTATCTTCTTCATTCCATTCATGAAGGAACAAACAAACAAACAATCTTTATTTCCAATCAAGTACACAGTACATAGACATTTAGTACATTGGTTTTTCAAATTCTTAAGGTTAACATTCTTAGAGTAAGGATGATGGTGAGCTCCATGCGACGATCCTGGGATGTGTCCATGGGCGATGAGTTGAGGTCTTACCGATAAGTGCGAGCTCACGGCGTGAAACGAGAAACAGCTCGTATTCATTGCCGGGTTTCGAACCCGCACGCAGTCTTTCTGCACAAGCAGAGACCCGATACAGAACACAGGCCGCATACCACTCGACTACGGTGGCTCTGCAGTGTGTTTTGGTTACCTCAAACTTTCGTTATTACGTCCTTTTCTCTTTAGGAATTGGCTTATATGACCAGCGTTTGCAAATCCGACCTTATTTTCTCAAGGTTAGTTAAAGGTGATATGGTGAATTACTTTCTATTGTAAGATGATTTTTATCCCAAACCAGCTAAGTTGACCGCATGATGTGGTTGATAATATTTTCAAGATATGTAGTATGCGCGTAGGAGATGTCAATTTTAGGATCTTTCGTGCCCGCTTATGATTACTTGATACTCTTATTTTTTATGCATTGTGTAGACTAAGTACTGCATAGCTCATTTTCGTAATTGTGTGGTAGGTAAAGGTTCAGTAAGCCAACTGAACAACAGACCTGCGTAAGTGATCATTTCCATTCCTCGTGCGAGCTGAACAGTCCAGTCATAAAAAGGACTCTCTCTGGTCGGAAACAGTTGGTGCAGAGAGGGAAAAAGTTTAAAAATTCAACTGATACATTTACTTTCAACGTGAAACGTTCTTTTAAAAAAGTAAGAAAAAAAGAAAGAATTATTTTCCCGAATTTTCTGGAACAGGAATTCCTGAATGTTTTTTTTACTGTACACAAACTGTTTTCATCCAAAAAGAATGTTTGGTAGAAGCGAGTAGGTTTTGCGTAAAGGAGTATTTAGTGAACTGAAAAAATACCCTTGTTAGTGTTTTTTTCATAAAGCAGCTATCTGCTGGCCTGGGGGGTTTTTAGATTGATGAATTTTGTAATATGTAACCGTTAGTTCAGGTATGTACGAATGTCGCCAAGCTGATTAGAGTGAAATCTGTGAGCATTTTTATGCTATATTCAAAGTTTCATTTAAATAATGTTATCATGGTTCGAGGCCTAAATATTTTGAGAAACAAACAGTTCACATTAAAAAAAAAAACACTTCTGGTACCGATCAATGTTACGACTTCACTAGCCGGTCTGAGTTTCTCTTATTGTACATCAGTGTACGAGCGGTAACTCATGACTTGGGTTGTGACTTTCTAACCAAATGCCATGTTATTTGCAGGTCCTAGTTTCTACAACAGTTCTATGGTGTACAAGTTATGGCTGATTCTACTGACGACGACGCTGGCACGCCATCTGTACTACACGGCGTGGCTGCTGGCGGAGGCGGCCTGCAACATGGGGGGTCTGGGATACACGGGGCTGGACAAGCAGGGCCGGCACACCTGGCAGGGAGCTTCTAATGTTGACATCGTGGGCGTTGAGGTACTGTTCTATGTGGAGCATTGATCAATTATGAAACATGAGATAATCATTATGCTATTATTAAAACTATATACCGGAAAGTTTTATTTTCGTCTCTGTGAATGCTACCATCTCGAACCCATCCTTAAGGTATCTTTGTAACGCATATTCTTCCAGCAAATGTTCTTGGGGTGAGAGATGTTTTGAATTTAGAGTTATGATGTATTGTCGTTATCTCTTTCTTATCCTTCCTTTTCTTTTGCAGCGTAGGCAAGCGTATCATGTTGTCGATCTTTCGTACTAATACATATTTAAATTCTAGATTTCTCTGTTTCTGGTTTACATTTTCAGTAGTTAATTACTTTCGAGTAACACCGCTAGTGCTGAACGCCACAAAGAAGTAGTGAAATCTTGTGTAAATAGTTTATCATTACCATGGATATGGTCGATGTGCCAATCCCATGACTTCTAGTTGTATAGTTGTAGTGCTTATGCATGTTTTTTACTTACCTTTAAGAGAATATAGGCAATCGTCGAAACTTTCAATTTATGAACTCAAAAATGAATGTTGACTATTCATCGTGACTCGTCGGGCGAAGCGTCAACGGTTTTTTGTTTGTTTCAATTCTTACCCAATAGCAATTTTAATAATTAAGTACTTGAATTTCTGTTTTCAAAAACATTAAGTAATTCCAGTTGCAGTGAATTTTGCGGTAGTCTTTTAATTTAGTTTACGTTGGACAGACTGTAAACAGAGAAGGGTATTTTATTGTCCAGGCTCGACACGTAGAGTACGGATCGTTACTATACATCAGTTATACTGCTGAACGTCGTGCAGTTACGTAGCAAATTTTTCAAAGGACGCAGATTTTTGTATGTATAGAAAAAATGAAAGTATTTCACGTTTGGAAGCTACACCTTTAGTCCATGAACAAAGATCAAAGTGTTTACAAACTAGATGTGTATATCATCTAGCTCAAAAATTCTTAAAACGTGAAACAAAATTTGCTGCGGCTGCATGTTTAAGTCTCTGTCAATAAATAGATCTTAATACCAGTGCGTAAACCAATTTTTTACTTAACTTTCTCCTTTCTCATCAGTTCGGTACGAGCTTACGGGTTATTCTGGACTCTTGGAACAGCAAGACCGTCATTTGGCTACGCTACGCTGCTTACGAAAGACTGATCACTAAATACCAGGTGGGAAGTGATGACACAAACAACACTGAAGTATCGATGTTGTTCTCACTGTTTGCCTTTTCATATTGGAACTCTAGTCTTGGACATATTGGCAAAAAAGTACGCAAGTTTATATTTGCCTACAATTTAAAAGATTTTAGCTCCCACTTCATTATTGGAAATTTTTTATATTTAACTGAAGTGGCCTTAGTTCTGTAGATATTACGATGTTTGTCAATGAACTTTAAAAACGCTCTCGCGTTATTTCCTTGGTAAAAAATTATTACAAGAAATAGTTTGTAAGCAAGAAATATGTTTTGAGAGTAAGCTATCATTCTGAATATATCAAGCCATCCAGCGTACCCAGCAACTCGGATCGCAAGCGTGACTTTAGTTTTATGGATTGGCCTTATTTACCTTTAATAATTCCATTCAGTCTCCCTAGTGTGGATTTTATTTCGTGGGATTTTTAATACATAGAATATTTTATGAGCCCATGTCCCCTTATTTGCGATCCATGCCCATAAATTGCGTTATGAGAATGCGTTGGAAGCTTTTTATTATCACTTATCGGTGATAATTGTAACAAAGATAAATTCCCAATTATATCTATGGTTTTGCATTGCCTATCGTAACGACTAGACTACGGGTAGCTATGAATCAACGCTATGCTGTAAAATGTATATGGGATAGATTCGACAGAAATTAACTCGCCGCTGAGAGAAAAATTGAGACTATTGTCTATTTCAATACTTTTGCACTATCTCTAGCAGCCGAGTAATTTAAAACTGCACCCAGTACCGTCAGTTTAGAATTCTTCAGCAGCGACTTTATACCCCCGTTTCCGAGACAGGTATTGCAAACTGGCAGGAAAATTAAGAGCGAGTTTGATGTACGAAGAGTAAATTTGAGAACAGTTGGTTTGAATAAAGTGAAATCACTTTGACTACTTTCACTCATACAAATATCGATAATTCAACAAATTTCAGAATTAACTGTGAAATGTACTGGAAGATGTAAGTGTATCGCCAAAATGCGAGTAAATGAATTATAATGTGTCAATCTTGACATTTACTTCTCAGGTGGCGGGCACATACACCCTGTCCTCTATGTGGCACGGATTCTACCCCGGCTATTATTGCACATTCTTCGCTGCGTCTCTGATGACGATCGCCTCCAGAACTGTGAGTTACAGCGTATCTTTAAACCTCTTGGTCTTCTATCTGGTTCATTGTTTTCCAAATTCTGTTCGTTAAAAACTTTCACTTGCGTCTTCGATACTTTGTATTATTTAAGTTAATTTTCTTTCGATTGATTTTCAATGATAGTTTGTCTGTGCATCAGGCGCGCCGGAGCATCCGCCCCATTGTACTGGAGCTGCAGGGAGGTGAAGAGGGCTGGATCATGGCCAGCTACCACGTGCTAACCTGGTTCATGGGCAGACTCATCCTCTCGTACTGTACCTTCAGCTTTGTCCTCCTCCGTTTCTGGCCCACGCTCCACGTTTACTGGTAAGTTAGAGTCGAGCTTGTGCACCGTGATGGTGTGTAGAGCAAGTAGACAGTAATAATGTGTACAGTAGTTCGTCCATTGTGTGAATTTTGGAAATAGTGAAAGTTCTATTTCGTGATTCTACCTAGTAATGAAATAAAACTTATCTAGTATTATTTAAGTGGTACTTTTTTCCTATGTTTAAATTTTAGAAGTGCTGGCTATTGACAAGGTAGCTTGAACTACTTACCTATGTTTTGCGTAAACGATTCGTGTTCTGCCTATTTTAGTTTTCTTTCCATATCCATGAACTCTTTAGTCCCGTAGTTTTTGTGCTACTAGTGCCGATGTCCGTTATGTAGCCTTAGCTATAAATAGTCATTTGACCTTATTTAACACGTTGAGTGCGATTGTCTAGCCGGTGCAAATCTTTACTTTGTACACACAGTCACTTGAAAGCTTTGAAAAAATTAGAGAACCTAACCTGAGTGACCCACCTGTGGGTCGTATCGCATTCAACGTGTTAAGCTTCATGTTGAGACATTTACTTATTCTTTATTTTCAGGTCTGTCATGTTTTACATGCACATCATCGCACTTCTGTGTATCTACGTATTGCCAATCTTCATTCCACCTCCCAAACGATCTAAACCTCAGGTAGGAGAGTCCATGGCAAACGGTACTAAAGCGAGTAACAATAACAACAGACCAGCTATCTCTGACCCAGCGCAACATCTTCAAAAGTCTGCAGATGAACTCGCTGCCAAAGCTGAATGGGTTGAAGAAGTCTTACGAGGGTCTCCTCAGGCCAAGGATAAGAAGGTTTGATGCGTACAGCAGAATTTAAAAAATCTGAGAAACCAGATTATTGTCATTTGAAAGAAAAGTTATTGCTTTCCTATTGTATGTGGGGTAACTTTTAATGATTTTTCGAATTTCGACTGCTTCCTTTGCGTGTATTTTTGTTTAAGCGCTAGTTTTTAAGACATTGAGCGCGCTATGGTGAACCTTTTTTTAATTATTGAACTCCAGTAATGCTTTATGGTTCTTTCGTATTAACTGAATTAATGACTTGCTTTTAAAGCTAACATTTATTTTTAAATAAGGATTGTGTATTTCTTTCTCGAGTAATGATCTACGTTGTTTTTCAACGAAAGATTTCGAATAGTTCTCTCGTGGTTTTTAGTGTGTGCTGTGAAAGATGTTTATTTGCTTTACTTATACTTAAGAAGATAAAGGAGAGAATGTATCTTACTACGTAGGAGTGTTACTTGAAGTTCTATTATAGTGTCCCTCACCATTCAGTCATCGGGTGCGTACATACATGAATACACAGCTGTTTATAACCAACATATCGTTATCAAGTGAATGCTAGGTCAATGCCGAATAATGAAGATTGACTTAATCGGAGAATGGTTTATTTTGGCTTATTTTTTCTGTATAGGCACGTACTTTGTATGAGCCCTCATTGAGCATTTTTTACGTGCGGGCATTTTATGGGAAAATGTCAAATATTTCAATTCTGGCAAGTATAAATATTATAGTGAGAAAACACATGAAGAATATAGTACAAAAAATAGCTCAATCAAACTTTCACCGTTGCAGCTCAGTTTAAATGGTCTCCTGGCTAGTTCTCTAAGCGTATTACGGTTTAAAAATTTTTTTGGTTTCTCATGCGTACAGTATTTGTTTAGGTGTGTTATATCATTTACACTCGTACATATCTCTGCCTCAACTCTCCAGGTAAATATTACGAACATCTTCGTATTCATTAAGAGGTAGTGCTCAATTTGCTAATCCTCTTCTTTGACATTTGATAATCTTAAAGTACTATTCATGATGTTTGAAATGACGTTCGACACAGCATACGAGTAATCTCGATTCGATTTTCAAGTTTTAGAATTGGGATATATTTTTAGTTATTTTATACCGTGGTGAACAACTGATGTTAGTTCTCTTCTTGGCCAGTGGAGCTCGAGATCTTGGACGGAGAAGTTTTATACATTTTATTTAATTTTAATATGAATGCGAAATAAAGGTTTGAATGGAAGTAGATTCATAGCATTTCAGGCACAGATGTGTGGAAGTTCTAACGCCACTAGCCTTGATATGAGTGCTTGTGAAATATTTAACGAATACCTTGCCCCCTTAAAGTCTTTCCTAGATATACATGGACTTGTGGAACATAGGAAAAATACAACAAAGGACTTGTTAGGTGCAGGTTCCTGCCTTATTGAACTGTTGTTCCATGCTATGCCAGGCTGTTTATCATTATCATTTTGTAAACAATTTCAATCTTTCTTGCTGGGTATGAAACATTTTCTCAAGTTACCACCCAAGCCTGTCTTAAACTTAAGCTATGTCTGGGCTTATCTTCACTCATTGTACAGTACAACTATTATTAAGATAGAAAAGAGTACTATTGTGGCTCATTCGAACTTTTTTATACTATTATCAAATTCATAGCAATCATAAATCTCAGAGCTGCCCATGATACTAGAAGCAAAGTATTCCAGGAAATCATTCATTCATCATTGCCAAATGCTATATTTTTGAGAGTATTTTTATGAAACTGTTGATCTTCCAAATATTTTATAAGAAATGAATATTACTTCTAAATTTTCTAATGCTTACATATATTTTAGACTGTTCGCTGGCCTGATCTTGCCATGAAAATATCCTTCCAGACCTTTTTACCGACGATTTATAAAGGTAAGTGACATGTACCACGTAGTATGCCTGAAATGTATTGTTATAGCCTGGAATAGCATTTCCTCCCAGCAAGACAGTTCTCTGGTTGTGTAGCTAATGTTTATTATCCACAGTATCCTCAGGACTTCACAATCTTTGAGGGTAAGTATAATTCTCGAGTTTTGGTCTCGCAAGTGCATTGAGAGAATCTTTCGACAGTATATCGACTGTTTCTTGGGTATACCCACGACTACTCACATCGGACTTGAAAAATTTTAACGTTTCTATCAGATTAGTTTTGAAGAGTATGACTGAAAATATTTCATATGACCTTCATTTGGAGCGTAAATATTTCTACCCTCCTACAGTCTTATGTACGGGAAAAACTAATCAATACAGGGTGTCTCAAAAAAATGTACTCTCCCTTCAACCGTTGCTAACATGCTGTCTTCTTTGTGTTGCAGGTGTGAGATTCGAACCTTTGCGAACATGATTAAATGTGATTAAAGAATCATGTTCGCAAAGGTTCGAACCTCACACCTGCAACACAAAGAAGACAGCATGTTTGCAACGGTTAAAGGGTGAGTACATTTTTTTTTGAGACACCCTGCATATTGTAGAATAGGAGTGTCTCCATACATCTGTGAGCCATTCATTAATGATCATTTTGTGAAACTCATTAAATTGAAAAGTTTAGGATATGTTAGCAATATGGTTGTGCATAAACTACTCAATCTGATATGCCTTAGCATGTTTAACTATCCATCACTGAGAATAGATGTTCGAAGTTAGCTGAAAATTATATCGGTATTGTAATTAGATTTGCTACGAGATGCCAGGAATAAATTTCATTTATATTATTCAGAATTTAGCAACGTATAACACATTAAATCAGGCTGACACTATGTTCCTCAATTGTTATCTTTTAATTCGTACGTGTCTGTAATTTTATACATTCGATTTTGTATTATTTTCATGCAAGAATCAAGATTTCATACGACGTTGAAGGGAGTCCAAATCGTCAACAGTGCTCTTTGTCATTTATAAGTATCGAAAAATTGCTGTAAAAATGAATGTAAAATAATATAAAGCAAAACTTCGCTAAAAAACATTTGGAACGTGGTGTAGATGCTAAACATCACCATTAACAATCATTACTTCGTTGATAGGAAAGAGTTTGCCAAGTAGACAAATCTCCTGTCCTGCGCTAAATGAGTAAAGCTTTCATAGATCCAATTAAAAGATGTACAAAATGTTCGAGGTGCATAGGAAACATAATAAATGTGGGTGTATTCAGCCTGTCTGATTGAAAGAATCTATTGTATTTCCGCAAAAATATAATTTTCTTATCTAAATACAACGGCGGTAACAAAATAATGAAGCTAAGAGCTACGTATGGCTGGCCATGGCGTCTTAAAATGGTGCGGAAAATACGCATATTAACGAAAACAGTAAAATTACCAAACCGTGCATATTCAACAGAAAACAAATGTTTAAAGGTCACATCCATAATTATAGCAGCGACTACGGTGCCCGAATAATGCAAGGGTTGTCTGGGACGAGTTAGGTCATGCATTCCTTCATTTAAAAAGCAAAGAGTCAATCACGCATGTAAAGGATGAGACGGAAGTGCCTTGAAAACTCGTTAATATTTTACAAAGACCTTACGCAGATTTAAAAAGGTTTCCAGTCGTAACTTGACACTTTTTGTACTAACTATTTATAATCAACAATAATGATATAAAACCGTAATTGTTAAATCACGGTATGTATTGCATGCATCTTCAAAACAAGCTTTAAGGCACTACTTTTTGTAATAAAAACTCACGGCACGGAGGACGACAGCTAAACACTGATATCCACAACTAGCTTGCCGCCTGTTGACTGATTAATCACATCGTCGTGGGCCTGAGATACCTGCAAGAAACATTCCAAAATTTAGTACGATGCTCTGCTAGAAAATACTTCAACGAATTACTCGACAAACCTGCGTAACAGAAATAATTTTCGATACAAACGCTTCCACCAGACAACAAGGGCTCGGCTGAAGTTAGAATATTCACATAAATATCAACTCAATGACTGTAATAAGCACCTCTTGATGTCTTTGGATCAGCGCCTTCTGCTCGGCGCAATCTCAGTACCCAAACTTAATTATCGAAGTATAGAAACGGTAACACTTGGTGCACTTGAATGAATATGGGGATGGTACGCCCCTCTTTATGACTAATGATTATCGTGACATTTGTAACAAAAAATACATGAAGTCAATTCTTTCGAATCAAATTTCGATAAACTTTCTCACACGACGCTTCTGTGTACCACGAGAATATGGTTTTTGAGAGTCGAGTTTTCATATTATGAATACAGTTCGAGACCTACATCACGTCCATTCGATGCATGAGTACAGTACACGTAACTTACTGAAAAGTATCTGCTCTTTATAAATACCCTTTCCCCCCAGATACACACAGGAAAAGTGCTAAAAGCATCAAGATATTAGGGCAATGCTATCAGCTAACGCAACGTTTCTCAACCGTTGATGCCCCACACCGAGTCGCATAATACTGGTGGGCCCCTGCCCTTCAATTAGTCAAGTATTCGCAATACTTTATTTTCTGCTCGTGGCCCTCTTGGGGGACCACGGCCCCGGTTGAGAAACGCTGGCTTGAAATACGGTAAGAGTTCGGTGAAAATAAAAAAAAAACTGACAATAACCGGCGACGGTAAAATGAGGGTGTCACAAAGGCACTACATACCGCTAGTGAACTAAATTTAACATTAGTTTCTGGAAAACTTGCTAGAAACTTCTGAAAAATTATTTCTCAGACGAGTGAATTTTTTTATTCGTTTCGATGAACGGCGCCAAATATTTGAAGACGGACCACGCGAATTAGAACTAATCGTCATAAATAAAAAAATCAAATTTCTATTTTATTTTCACTTATGGAAATAATACCGAGTTGTAACGTTCGTTGCGCTAAAAGAAAAGTAATCTCTTAATTATTAAAGAACGTCATATTAGAGATTTGTTTGAAAAACTTAGAAGTAGGAATAACTGGTATTTTAATTCTTGTTCTCCAAAAGTGCGTTATTCGTTCAGTAATTTTTGATACTAATAAACTGATATTCAGCTATTAAACTGGACAGAACCAGTTCCTCATATACCACATTTTTACCGTAAATGACTATTCTGTTTAATTGATAAGATTAAAATTAGAAAATAGGTTACACCTATGCTCTTAACTGTTTTTTAATAGGTATTAATTTAGGAATCTAAGTTCAACGAAAGGGGTAGGAAAATAATACCTGGTCCAGCGTGTAGACGCGGGAGATGCGCGGTTTGACGACTCCATTCTTCACAGCGTCAATCACAGCCTCAGCCATCAACTTCCATTCTTCCTATAACACAAGCAAACGTACATGTAGCTCATTAAAAATCAAATCTTCCAGCTAACAAAAAATAAAGAACAATCTACATGTATGACCGATTTACAGAACATCCGATAAAATTTTCAGCAACAAAGTTGTTTTTTCTTGGCTACAATCCCTGCCTGATGTTTATACCAAGTTCTGAGACACTAACAAAGAAAACAAAAAAAATCCGTAAGGGTATAACTCTCTGCATTTAAAAAAAAATCCATAAACTCAAATCAATAATTATCAACATAGTTCGCTAGGTGAGCGTGTATTAACGAGGAATAAAACGAAAAAGCAATCAAATAGCCCAGAATTGGCAAACAATCGAGTGCATCATACTATGCAGGCATATATGATAGATGGTCAAAATACCGAATGCAATTTTCAGCAATAAAGTCGTTTTATCTTGTTTACAATCCTTGCCTGACGTTTATAAAGTTTTACAAAATTCTGAGACATTTACCAAAAAACGAAAAATTCCGTAAATGTATACCCCTAGCATTTTTGTCAAAAAATTAAAAAATTGAAATCAATAATTAGCATCATAGTTCCGAAGGTGAGCGTATATTAAAGAAAAACAAAACGAAAAAGCAATTAAATTGCAAAGAATTGGAAACAATCGAGTGCATCATACTATTCATACTTTTTACCAACCGAAGTTTGTGATTAGCTACCAAAAAATCCAAGACAAATATACAAAAACTGATGTGTTTTTCGTGATTTACGCACGAATATATGCATACAGACAGAGTTTCGTTCAATTTTAATTTTTTATGAAAAACAAGATAAGGCTATACCCTTACGTTTTTTCGATAACTCTTTTAAAAAAAAATATATAGTTTTACTTGCACGGAAAGTGATCAGAAGTGCATTAGGAAACACGTTAGATCAAAGATTTGCTTTTAGAGCAATCAGAAATGGAACATTTTTCAGTTTACCACGCCGTACTTTTTACCAATCAAAGTTTGAGATTCGCTAGCATAAAATCGAAGACAGTTGTGCAAAAACTGATGCGTTATTCGTGATTTACGCACGAATATATGCATACAGAGAGTTTCGCGCAATTTTTATTTTACGAAATAAAATTGCTTTAAGTTGTTTTCGAAAATTATTGAAAATAGGGCATATATGATAGATGGACAGAATACCCAATTAAATTTTCAGCAATATAATCGTTTTTTCTTGTATTTGCCTGATGTTTATATAAAGTTTTACAAAATTCTCGAGACATTGACTTAAAAAGTCGAAAACTTCCATCAGGGTATACCATTTGCATTTTTTAAAATAATCTAAAAAAAATCAAATCAATAATTATGATCATAGTTCGCAAGGTGAGCGTAAATCCATCAAATAGCCAAGAATTGACGAATCGTTAGTAAAAAAGCGAATGCGTCATACTATGCAAGCATATATGACATAGGCAGGATACCCAATGAACTTTTCTGCAATTGTCATTTTTTCTAGTTTATAATTCTTGCCTGACGTCTATACCAAGTTTTACAAAATTCTGAGACATTGACCGAAAAACGAAAAATTCCATAACCCTTTGCATTTATGTCAAAAAATCTGAAAACTTAAAATCAATGATTATCATGATTGTTCGCAAGGTGAGCGTGTATAAATGAGGAATAAAACGAAAAAGCGATCAAATAGCGCAGAATTGGCGAAGAATTGACAAAGAATCAAGTGCATTACATATACCATACAGGGATATAGTAGACGAAAACAAATATTCATACATACTAAATTTGCTTATTTATTT
Source organism: Trinorchestia longiramus (assembly GCA_006783055.1). Lineage (NCBI taxonomy): Eukaryota > Metazoa > Arthropoda > Malacostraca > Amphipoda > Talitridae > Trinorchestia > Trinorchestia longiramus. The sequence continues at coordinate 41,662 of VCRD01002691.1, forward strand.
CATTTCTCATCTACGAAAGTGGGATACACGGATATTATATTTGCACACACACACGCACACACATGCATATTCTAATATACAAAAAATTAATAAATTATAGTAAATAGCGAATTTATATACAATTATAAATAATTAGGAGCGAAAAAGTATTCGTACAGAACATAAATTAAGATTTTTCTGATTTAAAACTTCGATTCAAGGATTTACGTGTTTCTTTAGGAATTTTGTACCATTCCTTACAATTTTTTTCATATCTGGAATGCACATTAGAGCACTTGAATGGATTTTAATCTTAAAATAACGTAACAAACTTTCATTGGGGTTCAAGTCCGGAGACTGGCTTGGCCATCCTAGTAATTTTACGTTGTGATTGACAATGTATTTCATGGTAAACTTTGCCGTGTGCTTAAGGCCGTTATGATATTGTAACATCCACTGTTCAAAGAGTTGAAGCTTTTCAACGGAAACATGTAAATTAACGTTCAAAATATTTTGGTACATCTCTGCATTCATTTTACAATCTGTCACAAGGTAATTGAAAGTGCAATTAGCAGAAAAACACCACCACATTATGGTGTTGCTACCTCCAATCTTTAAAGTTGGAGGTGTGTTCATCGGCGCATAGGCTGTACCATCTATTCTCCAAACATGACTACGTGAATTTCGTCCCATTTTCGACTCCGTCTGTTCATAAAACATTTTCCTAGAATGTATGATTTATTTTTATGTTCAGAAACAAATTTTAAACGGCATTACAATGCTTTTCAGCCAATAGTGGAGTATTTCGAGAAGAGCGTAACTTCAGTTGATCTCTATAAAGTTCACTGCTGATAGTTTGCAGTGGAACACTAGTCCCTGAAGCTAATAAGTCTTTTTGCAACTCCTTTCTGGAGATCATTGCATTATTTTCGATTGTTCGTTTGATTTCTTAAGGATCTAGGGGATATCTTGGGTGGTGCTCCAGGTCTTATTTTATTTCCAGCAGTTCCTGATATTTTACGTCTTTGAATAAATGAAGCAATAGTGAAAAATAGAATTCGAAGATTCTATGATATTTTCCTGTAACTATTACCAGCTTTCCACTGTTCAATAATAAAGTTTTTCCCAGCATTCGCGAGTTCTTCACTTTTCGCCATTATTACGACACCGCTGTATGATTTCTTAGTGTTCAATTAACCAACTAGTATTTTGATATCTCAAGGGGACTACTGATAACAATTATTGGAACAAACGAAAAAATTATTTCAATAAGATGCTTATTAAACAGTATTCCGTGTCATCTAAAATCAGAAATTTTTTCCGTACGAATACTTTTTTCACTCCTAAATATTTAGAATTTTATATAAATTAATTATTGACTATAATTCATTCGTTTCTTTTGCATATTCTTAGTCTATGCATGTATGTGTAAATATAGTATCTGCGTATCCCATATTTGTTCATCTGATATTTAATGAATAATAAAGAATTTTAACATGTTCGGACACTTTCGTTTCCTCCACTGTAGTGTCAAACCGATTTACACAACTTCTGAAGAAATTTGCAGAATTAACGAGATATTTTTTTCTCGTTTACAATGCTTGGAGGGTTTTACCAAGTTTCAACACATTCTGAGACATCGACCAAAACATTAAAAAAATTCACGAAGGTTACCTGTGTATTTTTTTGAAAAAATCTCTAAATTTCATAGCAATAATTGGCATTATAGTTCGCAAGCTGATCATGTTGCAGGAATATGAAAAGGACCATCAAATAGAGCAGAAATGGCGAATAAGTGGGAAACAATTGCGTGCATCATACAACACAGGCATATACCCTCATGAAATTTTTGCGGTGTCACGGTCAATGATTGTTTAATGATACAGCATAAAACAATCTATCATAAATGTGTTTGTTTGTAATGAACAGGGACACAGCCAGAAGTTAATGCATCACTAAATAGTCAAACATACGAAAATAAGTTACAACACACTTGAAAACTTCAATTTTAAAAGTTCAATTAAATTATTTTATACTCTCTCGATAGTTCGCAGAGTAATGCTATGTTTTCCAATAGGTTCCATGCGATTTTACTAACTTACAAAATCCTACTTCATTATGTTCTTAAATAACCGGAAGATTTGAGTCCTTTTATTTCATGTTTGTTGTAGGCGTCCAACTAGTTTGTTCACTATACGCACTTTAGTTCACTTCTAGTCCAGCCACTTTGAAGAATTGGAAACCTACACCTAGAGAAGATTCTAGGAAAAAGTTTATTTTATGGCTCACTAGTTTTTAGTAGCACAGAAACTACTCTTATACCCATTATGTCGTTGCACATTTTCAAGTCTAACTTAGCAAGTGAAACGAGTGAATAAAGATATGAAATTGAGTTAACCTCAGAAATCCAGCAAATTTTTTTCCCAGACTTGGATAATAACCTAAAATATTTAACAACCATAAACAAATATTTGAAAAATAAGGATTCCTCAGTAACTAATGTTTCGAAGTTCGTTTGAAGTTCATAATAAGTTTTTTCCTAACTCAAAGGATCGTCTCGCAGTCATGAGACAGAGAACTTAATGATGTTTAAAATATTTCCCCCTAGCTTGACACGGGTCTGTTTCAAGTACTCACCGAGAGCTTAATGCATGTCCTCTGAATCAAGTCTCCATTCATTTATTGTTGCGAGCTGTCAGTGTATTAACTCATTCCTACGTTAACCCTTTCGGTACCATGATGCAAATATCAGAACCTTTTTCAACATATTTAACATCAAATTTAAAAAAAGATGCTTTGTGATGTTTTACGGTCACTGCATTGTCCTGATCAAACTGTAGCTTGCACTGCCCTACCAGCGTTTGGACAGACACACGTGTTGCTCTGCATCTTAATAGGCGAAAAATGACTGCGGCTACCAGAGATGCCATCAGTACCGAAAGGGTTAATGCAAAGCACAAGAAAGCAGACACGCTTCCTCTCATAAGACTAGTGACTGACCTCACTAGCAGCGAAGAGAGAGCAGCCAACAATGCTAGTCTCTGGTGCCATCAGCAGCCGCGGATTGATGGTGGTCTCTCCTCTGCACCCCACCACCTGAAGTCACGACATTAATCCTTTAACCACCGAATTATTCTCAAGCTGATCACAATTTTTTGCGTAAATTACCACTCATCTTTACTCATTTTTATGTAATTTTACAGTAATCTTGAACAAAACATTTAGAATATGAGACTAAAGGAAAAGATTAACTCTGGGGTTCCCATTTGGCATGAATAGGTTAAGGCGATCACTTACTCTCTTTACTTCATAAAGTATTTGATAAACACATTGTAAACAAGTGGGGAGTTGTATCTACATTAGCCGTGATTAGGTCATCGTGGTTTAAGGCTATCACTTACTCTCTTTACTTCGTAAAGTATTTGATAAACACATTGTAAACAAGTGGGGAGTTATCGTATTTACATTAGCCATGATTGCGTGACCGTGGTTTATACTCGCGGTGGGTTTGGCTAAGGAGAGAATGAAATTAACAATCATTCTGGCTCACTAAGAATATTTCCTAGAATTATATACATTACTCAAGTTTTTCGTTGTACTATGTTCGTAATATTTATCTCTCATGCCTATAATTTGATTCCAATTTACAGACTGTCCATCGTACAAACAGCGAGAAATCATAGAAACATATTTCTTGAATACAATTAGCTTATGCAGAACATCGCTGTGTACGACATTGTTAATGTTCGTGTATACAAGGAAATTCAACTTTGCACAGTCGACTTACGATATCAAAATAACGTTCATAATCGATTATTTTAGAATATGATGAAACGATAAATAATAATCGTTAATAAATAATCCTCGGTATACAAAAGATTACAAGCATGCACTACATCGAGTAACCAGGATCCAAAGAAACAAAATTCAACACTAACAACTCACTACAACACAGTTACATTACTAATTTAAATTCACCTACTTAGCTAAGCAGCCCAGATGCATTCCGTCAAAAATTATTTTCCATTCATGCGTGGACGTTTTACAGACATAAAATAAAAAGCTATGAAATGCTGTACACTCTTCATAATGTACTCAATACAGAATTTGTAAGTTCGAAGGTGTTCAGCTTAAGATCATATGATTTTTAATAATACCATCCTCTACAGTGATGGCAATTCTATTTTTGGCGTAATTGTTCCCATTGCGCGTTCGTCTATTTGGTTAGAAATAGCCAACTTATGATCATTACAAAACAACTCGAGGTTAACTCAAGCGATTTGGGTAAAATTGAGTTATGCACACTTGCAGGTTCAATGTTGTATAACTACCTTTCATATGACCTTGGTTTGTATTCGGGAATGATACTATAGTGAATCCAGCGACGAGGCTAGACCTCGTTACGACCAGAAGCACGACATTAACCAATGAGCGGTCACGCTTAGGCAGCAGAGCCCAGACAACCGCCCACAAGGGGCAGTTATCCCCCAACACTGTACAATTTTTATACACACGACTTCCTCTCGCCCACACCAAACGCCGATTATACTCCATTCGCTGACGACAGAACACAAATCACATTCAGCCCCAACTCTCATAACATGACCGCGCGTCTAACAACAAGGGCAATAGCCCAGATCAATACTTATGAAAGGAAATGGAAGATTCAAACAAACGCAAACAAATTCAAACTTATAGCCATCAGCCATCACAAGAAACACGAAGTGCACATAGACGGCATCCCCCTCCCATATGATAAATCAGGTAAAGTTTTAGGTCTCGACCTCAGCAGCCAGGGATACACCTCACACATCACACAGAGGAAAGCAATAGCACAAAACAATCTCTCTCGTCTATACCGTTTCAAATAGATACATCCGGACACAAAACGGAAGCTTTACCTAGCCTACGTACGATCAGCCCTCATCTACCCAGTCATCCCACTCCACATATTATCGCCAACCTCCATCTCAAAATTACAACGTGTACAAAAATCAACAAAATTCATCACAAACGCAGAATGGCACGACTTCAACACATCAGCACAATTGCACCGCCAAACTAAACTAGCCCCCATCAACACTCTCTTACACGAACACGCAAAGAGAATATGGACCAATATTAAAAACATGCACCCACAACTATACTTACACCTCATATTCCCACAAGAAACTAAACAAATACCACACAGAGCTTTCCCAAGCTCGAAAACAAAAATACTCGGCCCCCTCCAACACCCAAATACACATGACACCCCACACCGCCGCACCTAGCATCAATACCCCTCTGTGGTATCAAAACAAAACAAACGTCAACTAGACGTAAGCCCAATCGGCTACAATCACAGTCTGAATTACACGACTACCCAACTATACTTAAACGCTCAGCCCCAACCAGAGCCATGCCCCTCCACCACCACCCCCTATTATTAATGAAAAAAAACAACACTTAACTCCTTATAGAGAGACCACCTACAAGAACAAATCCCAGGGACAGACCCCCACCACTCAACACATGTGTGCATTTCTATTCCCCTCCTAGTATCCCTTTCCGTTTCACCCCTATACTTAGGCACACCCTGTGCCAAACTCTCCCTCAAATCTTTCCTAATGGTACCGACCGACCAACCGACCGTCACGGACTCTCTACCAAGCGCTTCCGAAGTCAACATCTCCCCACCGCTCGTGAAGTTCACATCTTCGCCAAGACTCCTCATCGGCCTCACCAAGTTCTCGACTCAAGATTCCCCACCGTACTCATTACCAAGCCCATTCCTTACGCCCGTGTTTGCGCACTGGTGGTTGAGATATTACAGAAGGCTCACATTGTAGTGATGCCGAATTACTTTACTTTGGTGCATTTTAATATGTATATGTATTGAAACTCATGCCTGTTATTTATCCTGTTGGGTTACACAACGGTCTCTTATCCCCTTAGACACTCACTCTGAGTAAGACGAGATAAAAAAGATATCCTCTTCCCAGCCTAGGAAAGATATTCATTGTCAGCTCAGAGCTAAGAGAAGTCCGAGGGTTGGGACTGAGTGATCATAAGGAAATAACTATAATACGTCCTGCAAGGTTTATTTTAATTTTACGGAAATTTTCTTGAAGCCCTTCTTCCTCGAAGTGGTCATTTAAAGCATACTTTATTTGGCATAAGGGAACTCGGACCAATTTTCATAGAGGAATTTCCTCTCATCCATTATTGGGGTGACGAGGTGGTGGGGTAAGAACAAGGGCAGTCAATGAGATTATCGCATTGCAAAGTTAAGTGGGGAGGAAGATTTCGTATTAATTGTAGCTAGGGTGCAGGAGGGTGCATTTAGAACTTTTTTAAACAGAGAACCTTTTTTGTAGAGCGTTCTATTTTTGGAGTTACAAGTAGTTTATGTACAGATTAATATGCTCTTAAGTGCATATGCTCCACGTAAACAAATTATTTACTTACAGCTACTTCCATCAGGTTTATAAGCATATTTAAGAAATAAGATCATGGTTCATTTATAATATACGCTCGGTTTTACTGCTACATAAAATTAAAAACATTGAGGAGCATATCATGGTATTCATACAAGAGGCAATTGTTTGGAAGAAGAGAAAGGAAGCAAGATGACTCATTGGTGAAAATATACACGGCTTTATCACTCTATTGAGTTAGAAATAGGAGGATTTCGTCTTATTTAGACACGAGGCAATGCTATTTTCCGTGTTTAATTAGTTACTCTAGCATGGTTGAATTTTCCCAGTGTGTCGGAAGTAGAAATGTGACATAAAGGAGAGACGACCTCAGCCTTTATGTTAATACTACGACCAAGCAGGAAACAAGTAAAATGTTTGGCCAGGGTGGTACGAAACCTTTTCAATCTTTACATGCTAGCGTAATCGAAAAACATAATTTTTCTACTCGGTATCATACATGTCATAGCTATGAGCCAATATCTTCCATGGACGACTCACCACAACAGTTCCTTTCTTCCTGAGAAGACTCAAATCGTTGCCAAGGTTTACATTTGACAGCATCTCGATGATGATGTCGAAACCATCTTCCTCATTCTTCTTCATGTCATCAATATAGCCTACGTGAGAGAAAAGTAACGATTAAAATTAAAAACAATAGAGTAGACATTAGAACCTAAAAAAGTAGAGTACACGAAGATTTTTCATGAACGATTATAAGAAATAATTTTTTTATTCGAATGGCAGCGTCGGTTGGAGTTAAATAAAGTGTAACTTAGGTATAACTAAAATAGGTGTAAACAATATGATAATACATGGCTTAATATTAATTACACAGTAGTATCAGAATACCAGAATGAGCATCGAAACGAAACAAGAAACTGCCAAGAAAATTTTAAAACACCAAGAGGCTTAGACCATATTTGTGCATAAGAATTTTAATTTCCCCACTGACTGCCTTTGCTGCGTGACAACAGAAGGTAAAACAAAACCCATTAACTTCTTAACAAGCAAATTTAACCGAAAAGAAATCTATAAAAATTTTTAGTCATAAGCAACTGATCACCAAAGTACAATGGAATAAAGTATTCCACTGAATTCTTTAGGATTTTAATAGTATCACTAATTTTGTAACACACAACTGCTTCTGTACAGAAAGAAGTACTAGTTTAACCAGAATTTTAACACCCAACATATAAAAAGCAGGAAAAATCCTTTTAATAACGAGCCACAACACATTTGTAAACTGGCAACAGAAAAGACTAAAGCATTAAATATTCAATTCCTTGAAACTACTGAGAGGCATCTGTGGAGCGATAGCTTGACTGTGTTCACAATCTGCAACGAGCAGCGTTGACTGTGGCAGTCTAAAATAAGTTTAGCACGAAGTTACTGGGAATTATACCACGAGTATGTAGAGAACCTGAATATGGGCATCTACGAAAGATATGCTCTACGTTCGAAGATTGAAACACACTGGGGGAAAATCAAGGAATAGCAGTCACTGAATGCTGCTAGCTGAATTCATGCACGAACTGAGATTCCATTAATAAATGCAAACGCCATTCTTCTGAGAGCTAACTAGTTGAATAGTAAACAACATTTGTGTGTTCTGGAATACAAAACTCGATATTTTCACCACACTCTAAAACAGGGGTTCCCCACCTAGACTACATTTGCTTATCTATAGGGGTACATTTTATGTCATTTTATAGTTTCTAAAACCTAAAAGTCCTATTAAAAATTAAGTGAAATTTTATTTTTCTGCTCACCTTTCTGTCATAAAAATTCAGGGGTACATGCTCATCTGCCAAAATACTGAAAAGGTACAAGGTCAAAGAAAGGTTGGGAACCCCTGCACTAAAACGACGATCAGGCCACATCCAATGGACTTTTCGTCTTAACGCAATGATGCATGACACCCATTAGAAAGTGCTCATAAGATACTACTTTTTTTCAATTGTTATACGAATACTTGCAAGCTAATCATAAACTTGCCTGCCGATGAACCACCTGCGACACGAATTTCATGATTTATAAATTATTTCAATAATTCAAAGTTTTAAATAACGTCACTCTATATTTTAAAATTCCATTCTTTTGTAAAGTTCTCTCGATATCAAACATTACCTATGAACTATGCCTATGCCTGTTGCCTGGGCTCAGTGTAAGCTCCGAGATCTCACCCTGGTTGTTATGGTTGTAGACAGCAGCAGCTCCACACTGCTTGACTATATCCTGTCCTTGAGATGAGCCGGCGGTACCCACCACCCGCATGCCCCCTGCGACGGCTAGCTGCACTGCGTTCTGCCCCACACTGCCGCTTGCCCCGTGTACCAGCACACGCTGGCCCGCCTTTGCTCTCCCACTGTACGTTGTGGAATGCATTCACATTAAGAATAGGTCAAACAATTGCAGTGACGCAACATGGCGTTTCAAAGAAACGATAACACAATGTAACAATTAAAAAAAAGAAACGATACCACAATGCAACAATTAAAAAAAGAAACGATAACACAATGTAACAATTAAAAAAACGAAACGATACCATGACGTTACAATTAAAAAAGGAACCATAACACGATATAACAATCAAAAAAAAGAAACTATAACAGCGTAACAATTGAAAAAATGATTCATTGTTCTGTAATATGGCATTCGAACACGGCACTAACAACTCTATTCTGGGAAAAAAAAACTTTGTTACGGAGACAAAAATCTAATTTTTCAGCTGACTCTAAAGAAGCAATAATTTTTTTTGCATCATTAACCGATAAAAAAATGTCGTCTTTCAATGTTATTGTATATTAGATATTGTTATAATATTGTGATACGAAACGTATGTCTAATTTTCTCTTTCAGATCAACTACAAAGTTTTGCTACTTTCAAGACGGCTACTCGAGTATGTAAAATCTCTCCAGATACATTTGTTATATGTATGGTTATTGTGTTGGAAAACGGCACGTATTACATAAGATAATGAAAAGAACCAAATTGTGGATAACGCACAAACTACAGGGTGTCAAAAAAATGTACTCACCATTTAACCGTTGCTAACATGCTGTCTTCTTTGTGTTGCAGGTGTGAGGTTCGAACCTTTGCGAACATGATTAAATGTGATTAAAGAATCATGTTCGCAAAGGTTCGAACCTCACACCTGCAACACAAAGAAGACAGCATGTTAGCAACGGTTAAATGGTGAGTACATTTTTTTGAGACACCCTGTATTTTAAAATGCCTACGGGGAACCAGGACGAACCATGGGCCTTACATGTGGTATGTCAAAGCTGTCGATCTACTCAAGAAGGAAGGTTAAGAGATACAAGAAGGTCAATGTTTTTGCTATTCCCATGGTATGGAAAGAGCCAAAGGACCATCACGATGACTGTTACTTTTGCATAATCGATGTGACAAAGTACAGAGAAGTGAAAGGAAGACAAGTTCTTCAATATCCAAACATACATACACACGAGGACAGTTTGCCAGGACCACTGGCACCAGAAAATGTAGGTATACATATCATACGCTCCTCCAAGTATTACTTTTAATTAACTTGTGCATTAAGTATTTAATAAGCATTCATTTTTCTAGTGATGTAAGGAATACTAATGTTATTCTAGCCATCGTTAAAGTTTCTATATTCATTATGAAGTCATTAATCTTTCATATGATGGAAGATGCAATGCATCAACAAGTAGCAACAGCAGCATAACAAATGCAGGAAGCTTTCGTACCAAGAATGATTTCGGAGCCTCACTTTCCAAATCAGAGTGAGCTAAGTAATTTAATGAGGAATTTGCGTCTCACTAAGACAGAAGTTGAACTTCTTTCCTCAAGGCTGAAGAAATGGAATCTACCGTAGGAAGACCAAGACATCTGTGTATCGGCAACGCCATCAAGAATTTGAAATTTACCATGAGAATATTAATGATCTGTTATTGCAAAAATGTGATTGGTTTGTTTACTTCTATTGAACTCAGCATGATCCTATATTAGTGTTTGTGTAATCACTTAATGAAAGTTGCAACCTTTAAACACGATTTCCTCGAAACTTAGTTTCGGTGGGAGGAAACCTTTCTCAACGTAACGCCTGATATATAGTCTTTAGTCAGGAGATATGAAGGTATACACTCTAGAAAATTTCGATCGTCAAAGCACTTCTAATCTTAAGAAAAAATATCAAGGCATTTACAGTGCAAAGTTTTATTGTTTCTTTTTGTTCTAACTAACATAATCCTCCCTAAATACCTTTCAATATAATATGAAAAATTAACAAATAGTGAGCCTTACAATACTAGAATAGATTGAATCAAGTAAGTGTTAGAGAGAAAAGTTTCAAATACAACGAAAAAATACGAAATTAGAAATAAATAATCTGCCATGAATGTTACAACAAAACGAATGCGATTTTTGAACTTAGAGGCAGAACATGTACGTATGAATAGAATAGAATAGAATGAGACTATAGGAACGAACTTTCTGGCCCATTCTTGGGTCGGATAATTACTTCGATAATTATTCGGAGAACATTAAACTATACAAACAAACAAAATAAGTGCAACATTATGTTTTTGACCAAAAAACTATACAGGAACTGCATCAGAATACAGTTCAATTGCATGACATAAAGGCTACCACCACGAGGAAGAAAGATAAAATGACCACTTTACTGAAGAAATTAAAAATTTAACTCACAGCACAACAGAATCGCAGAACTCGTGCTTGTACGTCTCTAGTGCAGCAGTAACGATATCGTCGATATAAATACCAAAGAGCGTTAGCTTTATGACTGGGACTAAATCAGGGCCATAAATCGACATACAGTGGGTTTCAAAAGTATTGGTACATCATGTTTTAAAACAAGACTGTTCGTTTTAGAAAAACTTAAAAATCCAGGTATAACACACTGCTTCCATTACATAGCAGACCTAGCATTTTTACCGGGTACGATTAACAGCAAAACAAGATTAAAAACAAAGCTTACCCTCATTATGGTAAAATGAATACTACTTTTAACAACGCTCTTTGAGTGCAAGATTTACAAAATTTAGAGTAACAACCTATTTCCTTCAATGTCTTTAACGCAGAACGTTGCAGAAAATCCATCGAAAACCACTTCGGCTAAGAATTGTGTTAGAAAGTGACCTAATTTCACTATATAATAATACAGTTTGTACCTTGCTTGCTTGGTCCGTGTCTCTGTGACGCTCTTAAGGATTTAGATAGGAGGAAATTCGGTAGGGTATACATGTATTGTAAGCATTGTATTGTGGATACCAAAGGCACATCTTTCAATGTGGAAACTCCTTCGCAAAGCCCGCGTCCACTGGCAAATCAAACGAATAAATCAGTAAGAAACAAGCGAAATTTTTCAAGCGTGGGTTTACCAGCTATTAAAGAAACATTGAAAATCGATCAAAAACGATGCTTAAATTTCGCTACACAGACGCATGGCATTGTACAGGTATGCATAGTGATGTTAACACCTACCGGCGGGAAAATCTCGACACCGAACTTGACCCGAACTTAAAAATCTTGAGATCTCCAGAAAAAATCTTGAAACGAACAGTTTCGTTAATTATTTTCGTCCTATGCATCGTAAAACCTTCATTTTGGTCTCAAATTAAAGCTAATAACTTATTCTCAATGTATGACTATAAATTAACCCCCTTGATTAACCACCCACACTTGGGGGGACGCCGTTCCTTGACACCCGTTTTCGAGTCCACTAACGATATTTATACCTTCCGGTCCCAAGAATTATTTTTCATCTATTCATCCCACGAACTTCATTTACATATCAAATTAAAGTTAATAATCTGGACATGTGCACTGTATAAATTAAAACCTCCTACAATCAACCTTGCTAGTATGGGACACGCCAATTCTTGACACCCGTTTTCGAGTCCACTAACGATATTTTTACCTTCCGGTCCCAAGAATTATTTCTTACCTATTCTTCCCACAAACGGCATTTACATATCAAATTAAAGCTAAGAAGTTTCTCCTAATGCATCTTTTCATTGATTCTTTCAAGTATAGCTAGACAATTTCATTAAACTTTTTCATTTGTTATTTCTCCGTTTTTTTCCTAGCCTAAATTAATTAAGAAACCACCTCACTAATCCCTAGTTTCTTCGTCTCGAAGCAATTCTAACTAGCAGTTCACGCTAATGTGAAAAA
>VCRD01002691.1:64393-80629 GCA_006783055.1 Trinorchestia longiramus
CTTCTCCAAAGAAGTCAAGGAGATTTGTGAGGCAGCTACGTTTTTCTCTGAAACCGTGCTGGGTGTCATTAATAAGATTTTGGTGTTTAAGGTGCTTTATTATACGGACTTTAAGTAGTCTTTCTATTGTTTTGCTGATGACAGATGTTAGACTGATTGGACGATAATTATTAGGGATTTGTTTGTTCCCCTTCTTGAAAATAGGAGTGACATTTGCGCGCTTCCAATCATCTGGAACTATCCCAGTTTCGAGAGATCGATTGAAAATGTTTGTTAGAGGTTCGCTTATTACTTCGGCTGTTTCTTTGAGTATCCGGGGACCAAGGCCATCGGGTCCGGCTGACTTATATGGGTTTAAAATGCTGAGCTGTTCCTCTACCTCTTGTACTGTAATACGCCATCTGACAGGATTTCCTGAGTGTTTAAAACATGAGGTTGCGGGATTTCAGTTAAGTCTTCATGAGTGAACACAGAAGTAAAGTATGTATTAAGAATTTTGGCTTTGCTTTTGTTGTTCGTTTGCGTTGAGCCCTCAGAATCAATCAGTGGTCCAATAGTGTCTCTTTTGAGTCGTCGGTCGTTCACATATTTGTAGAAGCTTTTCTATAGCGAATATAGCGAATGATGATTGAAGTGAAACCACTGAAGCTAACTGACAAGGAAGATATAGTGAAGAAGGCTAGTCAATTAACAGAATTCTCATACAGTACAAAGCTATTAACTCATAATAAGAATTACCTAAACTATATCTTTAAACTGAAACGTTCTCCCTGAGGAAGTTCTACCCACAATAACTTTGTTCAATTTACAATGAACATATGATATTGAATACGTTTGATTTTGAAAAAAGTTGCATTGGCTCAGTAGTAATGAACATGAATGAAGTGTCAGGGTGTCAGAAGGTACAAGTGCATGACACACAGCTTAGCAGATCGATAAAGACAACAAACGTTACTAATTAACTAAGTTAGGTTAGACTGGGACAATACAGGGACCGGTTTTAACCCTAATTATGCGGAACGGGAGCGTCCCAAAAAATGCGGGAGTGTCCCAAAAAAAAACGAGAGCGTTCCAGGAACGGGAGCGTGGTCAATATCACATGCTCTCCCTAGGTAAAACTTTCCCACAAAAGCGAGATGACTGAGAATTCACTCCTCTCACACCAGCTGCTTATGATAAAGGCACTTACAAAATACTGGCCTCGTCGGCCTCTGGGAGCAGTGCGAAAAGTTTCCTAAACAACCCTTACAAAAAAAACTCTACAATGGCTTGATCCTTTCAAGGAGACGAATCAGGTATATGTAATGGTCAATCAGTCACTGATGTAAATCCTAGACACCCAATTTTGGAGAAAACCGACTGCAAGTATTTCTAAAATTACAGTACTCCTACGAAATTTAACTCAATATACCTGCAGTAACTGCAATATTCGTCGGAAACAAGCAGTTGGGCTCTTTAAATTAACCTCCAGCTTACAACGAACCAATGAATTTGTTGGCACCTGGCCAAATGAATTATCAAACTCAATAATGCCACAATATGGACAACGGTTTACTGCAATGACTCACCTTGAATTTCTGAACTTTGACCCCGACTTGCGCTACAACACCAGCACCGTCCTTGCCGGGGGTGTAGGGCAGCTGTGGTAGGAGGGGATAAGCACCACTGCGCATGTAGGTGTCTACAGGGTTCACACCCGAGTACTGCACATGCACCAACACCTGTAACAAAATGTGAATTACTTTTTTTACCTAGTGGATGTCCTAGATGCTTAATTTTCAAATGAGTTAGAGTTCAAGCATATGATTTTGAAAATCTTGCTTCAGAAATTAGTAGAATTAGTTCTTCCCAAAATGGATGTCCTAGATCAGTGGTTCCCAACCTTTCTCTGGCCTTGTACCCCTTCAGTATTTTGACAGATGAGCTTATACCCCTGAATTTTTATGACAGTAGTGTGAGTAGAACAATAAAAGTTCCCCGCATTTTTAATGGAACTTTTAAGTTTTGGGAACAATAAACTAACATTCAATGTACCCCTTTAGATAATTAAATGTACCTCTAGAGGTACATTTACTCCAGGTTGGGAACCTCTGTCTTAGATGCTAATTTTAAAGGAAGTTAAAGTTCAAGCATATGATGCCAATGTTGAAAGTCTTGCTGCAGAAATGAGTAAAATTAGTTCTTTTTGAAGTGAATGTCTTCGGTGTTAATTTTGACGGGAATTGGAGTTCAAGCATATGATGCCAATGTTGAAAGTCTTGCTTCAGGAATGAGCATTTATATAATACAATGCACAAGTTTTCTATTGACTATGTACAGTCACCTACAAAATGATGTAGAAGAAATATTAATGAAAATGACACACACAGTGGAGGAGAATCTAATAAATATACCAAGTTTTACACAAGATGTGAGTTTGAGAGAGCTCGTCTAACCACAGAAATAACATTCAATATTTGAAGTTGTTAAACAGTGCTGCTAAATACACTACAAGGCTACTAAAATGCACTCTAGTATCATTTTGCTCTAAATATATTTATTACAATGGCAAGATTTTTACATTTTTAAATAAAAAAACAACAATCAAACTAGTTTTAAAAGACTATTTTCAAACAGTTGAAATCAGTTTTAAAAGTGCATGTAAGTCCATGGCTTTATCTGGCATGAAAAAATTGGCTAATTACCATCAGTTCTTTATATTCTCATGTTGCAGTTAACAACAGAACATTTGCAAGAACACTCAATTACCATCCAGCAGTTAGGATGCAAAAACCTTTCTGAATTAATTTTTCGTACACAGTATGACAAACTTTGAATGCACACTAACTCACCTCATTGTCTTTGATGGTCGGTTTCTCTACATCAGCAACCAAACTCAAGACACTGCTTGCACCAAACTCCTTCACTTGGATGGCCCTCATAATGCACTGCCTCACCAATGTTCTGAATACCATCAAAATATTTCACAGTGAATTTCTTTTGGAATAAATATTCAAAATCCTAGTGAGCAACCTGAAAAAAAACTTGAAAAAAGCATTGAGGTTGAATGAAACTGAACTTTCAGTAGCTAAAAAATTTTTTTTAACGATTTGCAGTTGAGCTACCATAACTATACATGACTTATGCATGTGTGTGACTGAAATACTTGTGCATGAATAAGGTGCGTGTATGTGACTGAACTGCCTGTGGGAGTGAGGCATACATGGATGATTGATGCCTTTATGTTAGATGGCATGGGACTTTGATAGTAACCTAAGAATGGATCAAAAGGCACGTTCTTGTTACCATGTTCTATTCTATTCATTATTATTCAAGATAAGAAATAATCAACTACTCAATAAATGGAATTGGTCATTAACTTTGTGGCTGAGTTATCTACCCAATGTAGGTTACTCATATCACTCATAGTCTACACACAATAAGATGAAAACCTAGAGAAATAAATTTACACCAGGGGATCTAAACTTGGGACTTTTCATTCACTAGAATAGTTAATACAAAAGAAATAAATTCAATCATATGAATTGAACCTACAACTATAAGTTCCATCTTTTGATGGTCAAAGGATTTGGCCAATAGTTCAGCTTGGAACAAAAGTAATGTTCAATTTCCTCCTCCTACCATAACTTCCAGAATCAGTTCACCCTCTTACTATAACTACCAGAGTCAATTTATCCTCCTACTATAATTGCCAGAGTTACTTTTATGCTCTTACTATAACTACCAGAGTCAATTTATCCTCCTACTATAATTGCCAGAGTTACTTTTATGCTCTTACTATAAGTACCAGAGTCAATTTATCCTCCTACTATAACTTCTGGAGTTACATTTACACTCTTACTATAATTGCCAGTCAGTTTATGCTGTTACTATATCAGAGTTGGTTTACCCAACTATTGTAACTGCCTGAAAGGATTTTACCATCTTACTGTAACTGCCAGAGTCAGTTTACCCTCCTATCATAACTGCCGTCTGTCTGAGTCGGTCGAAATGAGAGAATGTTGGACAATTACTAGGTTAAATAAAAACATTTATGGTTTGTTCTCCACACAAATAAACTGGATGAGATGGGCAATACACAACACTTGACTAGCAATTCTTATAGATATATGTACTAGTAATTGTATGGCATGTGGGCAACTTTAAAGCTGTAATTGTGGTCATTTACATCAACTTTATGCAATACAATCATTCATAAGAGAACACATCCTGGGAGTTGAAGGGATTTTTGTTCAAAGAAATGGTGAATTTTTATTTCCCAGTTTTTATTGAACTGATGTGCTTTCTTAAAAGAATGTGCAGAATTATAGCAAAGATTCCTACATTTATATGATACATGTAACTTGGCTCAAGGATTTTTGTATATTTTTTTAAGGTATGAAGCATAGAGCAAATGTATTATTAAATTAATAGTCTCATGAACCAACAATGAATTTTGTGCATGAGTGATCCAATATGTAAGATATATTTTCTAAAACTTTAAAACTTGATTTCACTAATTAAAAAACTTCACAAACTATCAAGTAAATCCCAACTTATATAACTTGAGAATGACCTATTTGCATCACACCATCATTGCACACAAGAATAGAATAGAATGAGGCTATAGGAACGAACCTTCGGGCCCATTCTTGGGTCGGATAATTACTTCGATAATTATTCGGTTGTTGTTTACCCAAGTCCCATGCCGTATTTCTAGCCGCGTTAGCCATGTCGGCAGCGGGATTCGAACCCGGGTCTTTCCGCTCGCAAGCAAATTTGCTCACCAATCGACCAAGCTGGTGATAGACTTGCAAGACAAGATAGACTTGCAAGACTGTCGAGCTCTAGTATATATCTGATCATCTCGAGGTTGGACATAAGAAAAAGAATAGAAAGCTTTCCATGGTAAATACAACATTACTCTAACTCTGATAACCTGTCACAAACAACAAGATAGTTTTGTCAGAGACTGCAGGTTTGGCAAGTCTACACTACAAAAAAACAGAATGCAAAGTCCTAGACTAGGGGCTTGTTATGTAGCACTCCTAACAAAATCAATCAAAGATTAGGAAGACAGATCTAATCCTATTTATTTGCAGCTGCTCTTACAGTTAGATTGCTTAGCTAAAGAAAACATATAAATTTAACATCTAATAATAATAGGCAATTAAATAAAAAGCCAAACACAAACAAAACAGAAACAGACACAAAACATTGGAGAAAATACATTGCAGCACTGAAGCAGAAAGACTGCCACAACTTTGCCTCAAGGAAAATATTAGGTTTGAAAGAAAGTACATCATTCAATTTTTCCCAATGATTTCATACATTCTCATAGAAGCCCATTAATTACTAGTCTGAATGAAATCTGAGCTTTATTGTATCTTTAATTTTTTCTGAAATAATAATTACCAAATTTAGATCAATTTAATTGTTTCAACCCTCAAGAAATGTATATTGATGAGTCTCCAAGACATTGTCTAGTCTATGAATACAAGGCACATTAGCTGCAACAAAACATTTGTTTTATCTATGGGAACAATGTTTTAAATGTTTGAAAAGGCCAATGGTAGTTTGCTAAATTTTCATTTAGAGATTTTCATCTAATAGATAGTCATTAACAAATCATCTACAGCCATGAAAGTCACATTTACTAAGACTAATTCAATTGATAAAAAGGTTCTTGAATATGTACAAAAATCCAATTCAAACTTACCAGTAAAGAATTAGCTCAACTGTTGAATTTAACTTACACAAGCTTAATTTCAAGCTTTCATAAAGATCTCAATACTAGGACAATGAGTTCCTCATAACTTAAATAATGCCCAATGCAACCAAAGATTACCTGTCCACACATCTTCACTTTCAAGGAACAGGAGGGATCCATTTTTAGAAAGAATTTCTATTGGGGACAAGAAATGATTTCCTAAATAACAATACTCTGAGACATGAATGAACTGGTTCATTATGAGCTATTAAGCCCCAACTGAACAACCACATCTGCAAAATACTGGTGAAAAGTAGAGTATCTAAAAACTGCCTTCTTGAGAAAAAGACCAGTATTGCAGGTATGTTACTTAAGCATGACAATGCTAGACAGCATAGTGCAAGAATTTACTTAAGAAATGAATCATGAGTTTCAATTGGGAGGTTTTACCTCACTTAATTATTCACTTGGCATTGTTTTATCTTATTACCATCTTTATATGTCTTTGCAACATCACTCAAGTAATAAAATTTATGAAAATTATGAACAACTAAAAGGTGATTTCAATATGCTTTTCTCTTCAAACCCCAAAAATTTTCTTGAAAGAGGCATCAAAAACTTGGTGAAATAATGGATGCATCATTAAAAATAAGGACAACTATTTGAAAGATTAAAATTAGTTAAATGTAATTTTCTAATCTAAATAAATCATAAAGAAAAAATGACAACTTTCTTTCCAGCTTGAAAGCACCAACTCATCTCTACAAATACCTCACGCCTGATATCATCTATAACAACAACTTTATTTCTCCTTTGTATGAAACATTTTCAACTTTTCTTCATAGTATTTAAAAATGCTACCACAATGCAAAGCCTGCTATGGGCTACCTTAAAAATCAAGGAGTAAAGGATTGGTCTCCTCAGAGTCTCAACATCAATCCAATAGAATACCTATGGTGAGAAAAAAAAATTGGACAAAATATTATGGTGAAAAATCCAACAACAGTTAAAAATTTGTGGCAAAAATTAGAACAGGAATAGGCCAAGATTACAGTTGTTCAATGTCAAGATTTGCTAAAAATCCTGCATTCATAGATGTGCTGTAGAGATTTGATTGAAAACAGGGGTTACAGTTCTAAATAATAAAGAATTATCTATAATTTGCTTTGTAATGATGTTTAGGTAAGAATGTTATATTATTCCTTAATTTTCAAGCCTCAAAAAGTAATAAAATGTTAAATCACTATGGTAGTATTATTTAACAACCAGAAAATATAATCCAAGTACTGAATGTCTACACTGAAAATTTTCAAAACATAGATTCATATTGTTTGACAATTTGCAAGTTTTAACATTTGTCTCTCAATTTTGGATGGCACTTTAAATTTTAATCCTACTTTAACTATTTTTACTGTATGCAATAAGCCCTGTAAATGCAACTGCTTGATTGAAAATTGTTCCAAATTTCTATGAAGATAAATACAGAAACTGATGTTAGGATTTAAAAGTACTGGCATTTAAGAAGAAGCTTACTAATTGATTTTAGAAGATGATTCTATAACAAAACTTATTCTTGACAGCTATCAGGTGTTTTGATCAGTGAAGCATTGACTTTCCAATCCAGAAATCCAGGTATTAATTTTATTACCACCAATAATAACTTAGAACTCAGCCAAAAACTAAACCTTCTTGAAAAAATTTCTATCTTACACTGCAAGCTAACAACATGTAAAGATCCAGATCAGCAAAATCTAGGGTTTCATATTTAATTTGGCCAATAGTACACTATTTTACTAAGTAAAAGGTAAATTTTATTGTAATACAACCCAATAGATACATTCAAAATTTGTGCACTCATTGCCAAATTTACCAACCCAAAAATAATATGCTTTAAAAAATGATACAATTTACTTCACAACATTTTCATTTTTGCAAGCAAATGCTACCTGAAAATAACAATACCAGCTTCAGTGATATGACTAACAATCTTCAGGGCATAATTAATAGTAACTTCAGGGCAGGTCATGATCAATAGTTTGATTTACTATTATTAAAGCTGAGCAATTTCTAGTAATGTAACTCCTCAGTCAGTCCCACTTTGTTTATTTGCTATGCTATCCTTGTTTTAGTGATGCAGTATTGCTAACTAGAGATTGAAGTACTGCATTTCTACCAAAATGAAGATGCTGTGCCCTTGAGATGCATGTTGCATCTTCTTCACTAAATTCTAGTCTTGCCTAGTGACAAACAGAAGAAATTTAATTAAATTCAATACCTGATAAGTTTTAGCATGGAAATAGTTAAAAATCCTGAGTCATGAGCTTTTTAAGTCACCAAGATACATGATATGGGAAATTTTCATGTATACCTGTCTTCCAACAATTTGAAATTCAAAAACAAACTTCAAATAATAGTCTAAATACAAATAATGTTGACTGTAATGTCAAGCTGTTGTAATTTTAGCCTATTCCAAAGTACTAAATTAATTCCTACCCTGCCTTCAATTTTCAAAGCAGATTTGCAACAACAAAATTTTGTTAGAAAAAGATAGATAGAATGGCACACCACAATCCACACACTATTTCAATGCAAAACAGTAAACTGACTAGTAATTATCAAGTCCATATATATTCAAGAAATTCATTCGTTTCATTTTCAGTTTGAAATACTAATATTTGACTGCACAAAAAACAACCCACTTATATAACAGGAACTCTTATTTTTTAATTTAGTACTTACAATAGCAAGGTAGTATTCACTGTTTTTAAAAAAAAATTAATTAACTTTATTTTTGAAACAATGAAATACGCAGTCTCCAACAACACCTTTCTTTGTTAAGTTGCAACGAAACACCGGTCACACGCCACAGCTGCACCGGTGCATTACGGCGTATGAATAGACCTCAGGAACAACCTTATCGTTATCAAAAGTGACGGATGCCGCACAACGCTCCGCTAAACGCCAATTCATGTGCTTCACTCTCTTCTTCTTCTTCTTCTTTGTCGTGTTTATTTGGGGCTTCGAAAACTAGTCCATGTAGCCCCAGGTCTGAAGGTAGGTTGAATTTTCCCTTGTTTACGATGTTTCCTTTGTTCTAACCTGCAAAAAAGAGATAAGTTCAAACATTTAGCAAAGGATAGCAAGGGTTTTGCTTTTCCCTGTCCAATAAATCTTTCAATATAAACAATATTTCATTTCACAATTTATTTTTCTCCTATTTTTTGTATATTACTTTTAAGGTCAACTGTTAGTTACTAAGGCATGCCCGACCCAGTGCCACGCACGAGTTATTATATCTGTACTGAAGGTCCAGCCTGGGTGGCGCAGCCTGGAGCTTCTTAAGGCCAAGAGGCAAAAATATCTTATATGACCAAAAATATCTTAATAAAACAATTCTTGAGGGCATATCTCTGAAGGAGTGAAATTAGGAGGTGTCAGAGACTAAGGAAACATCCCCTCTTACAGGTGGCAACTCTTTAGAGTAACTTATATCAGAGCTGCCTAAGGGAGTGTTTCCCGTCTCTGTTCTAAGACTCTACTCTATTTTTGAAGAATTAGGGTTAATACCAACAGAGGTTAGTCACATTAGTCTACTTGGTCTTAATTTCTGTTTCTATTTGTGAGCCAATCTGTAGAGGTTAGAGTGTTAGTTAGGTTGGCACGTTCATCAGAATAGTTTAAACAATTAAAGAGCACATGTTCTATAGTTTCTACTCTACCATATGGGCAATTGGGATCATTAGTCTGATTAACACGGAACAAGTGGGACCTAAAACCTGTATGTCCAACCCGTAGTCTAGCCAAAGCAGTTTCTACATGACGGTTCCTATGGGAGGCCCAGGGCCAACTACCAGAAGTGTCTCTAATTTACACAAGGTGGCGCCCCTTCCCGGTTACCCTTACTTGCTGTAGCCATGTTGAGTCCCGTGTCCTAAATGCTTTACATGCAAGACTTACAGTTTCCTCCTTAGAGTAGGGCGTCAGTGTGCAGTATCGCAGTAAATGCGCCGCATTAGCAGTGCTGTCCTGGAATAAACTGCAGCCTAATACAATGAGATGAAATAATGTTAATCAACTTGTTCTGTATATTGTAGACCAGAGGAATGTAGTATTTAGGTTTTGTGCCGCGAATCAAATATAGGGAGCTCAATGTGTACTTCACTCTCAAGTGCAGGGCCGTCAAGCACTGAGTGCTCTTTACGGAAAATTTTCAATTGAAAAAGGATAAAAACATGCTAAATATTAATTTTTACATAACTATAGCAAATATTTTTTAGAATACCCTGAATTTAATAAACGAAATAAAAATATTTAGTAAAATACTGGTAGCACTGACTAGTGGCACTCAACCCCCAGCCTGAACCCATGCGACTAAACCAGAAGAAAAAATAAATTTCATTTCCAGTGGAAATAAATACATCATATACATCAGTTTTTCAAATTCCTAATGTCAACATTTTAGGAATATTGATGATGCTTCTCGATAAGATCTTAATAGTGATGCTCCAGTCGAAAGCTTCCTCCTCTGTAATGCAATTTGACCATTTATAAACATTTACTGTTACTGCAAGAATTTAGCACATTGAATTGATATTATAATGAATTCTTTTTGTGATCATAATTTCCAAAAAAATTAGCTTGCACCTTGTCTTTTTTTTAACCGACGATGCTTGCATTGTCTCGACGATGACTTTGATAATAGGAATTACAATGCATTGATCTGCATAAAAAATTGATTTAAATATTCATGGAGGTCGATGTGATGTCATGAGGCAACTGTTTTTCATGGAATTTCTTTCTCGAAGCCATTTTCTTGTCTCCAACTAATTGAATTAATTTATTTTAGAGCCAGAGTATTCACGCTACACACCGGTAATTCTCAGTCGGAGTGTAGATAATGAATATTGTTTGCAATTGTTTTACACTATGCAGGAACAAACTATTTCTTGCAATGAGTGGAATGGTTGGGAAACTCTACGGATATTACTTCAAATATTTAAGTATCTTTTTGCCAGTGCTTAGACTTAGACTTAGACTTAGATTTGAGGGCCAGCGTTTGGCTGGGGCCTTTTTAACGGTCTTCAATTCTCTCTAAAAGACAGGCATAAAACAGGGTAGCATTTCAGAGTTTTTCTCCTGTGAGCCAGGGTCGTCTAAAGTAATTTCTCTGGGGCCACCCTGAGTCATTCCATGCAAATGAACCAGCCAAGTGAGGGCATCACTGGAAGATCCAGCTTGTCATAAACAGCCCCACCTGCTTAGCAAGTAGTCACATTAAAAAAATGCCTATTCAACATCCCTGTCGCATATTCCATGCATGCACTAAGAAATCTTTCATTGCATCCACAACAGTCATGTTGCATTCCTCATCCAGCCCTACAAGATATCTCATACCAGAGTCCTCTTCAACACACCTTGCATTTCACTTGTTTTCCAATATCCAATGAAATGAAAGAAAAAGAAAGTAAGTGTTTGCATATGAAATATAAACAAAATTAAGAAAACTCTACTGATTAAAATTGGTCGAACTTGTTTAGCAACTAATTAATTATATCTGAGCACATAGTGTTTAATCTTTCTGTTCAGATATTAACGCTTACAGTACATCCGCCTAATTATGATTATTAACAAATTCAATGAATTTCGTATACTATATGGTCCTACCAAATAAAAATTTATAGCTCAAAATTCATGCATGACATGTTCAATAGACAATACACATTTCATCACTTCTACTTATGATGCAATGTACGCTTTTAAGAAACTTCTTTCTCTGTAAGTTACCAGAATGCGCGTATTTACGTACACTTACGTCTGAAAATGTACACACACGTACATACACGCACAACTTTACACGCTCACCTATACAAACTGGAAAGAATAATTCCACTCCCTCAACGGATCGACCAATCACAGCTGCCGGAGTGACAGTGACCATTAATACGGTCCTCCCATTGGACGGCAGCACTAACGTCATCATCTCCACTCCTTTCCCTAAAAAAAACAGTATATAATAATTTCGGTGCATTATGTTGAGATAATACCATGAATATAGAAACGCAATTTAAAATTTTTATTACTTTATTCTGTGGTTTTCAATGAAGAGCATGGAATCCTGTTTGAATAAAATAAAACACAACGAAGTTACAAAATAATAAGTAGAGGGTGACTTCTACAGCCGTTTATTCAATATATGCTTTGTGGTGTTCCGCAACTTTTGATAGCTTAATGACTCACAAAAACTACAGTCAAATACTTCTGGACGAGTTTTCGTTAAAAATTCACACTATAGATTTATTTAATGCTGTGTTTCTTTGACTGATAAATCTTGCAACTCCTGTGACATGAATGTATGTCTCTTTTATTGCACCAGTTTTGCATCATGTACACCAGTGCTGCATGAACAAAGCTAAACTTATGAATTGAAAGTTATCCAAGTGCGTCTTTTCCCTTAGAAAATAAGAATTTACGTTCCTGGACAGCTTGATCAAGGGAGCATTTCCTGCATTATATCAAAACTTGTTTTCTATGTAAGCTAGCATCAGTCGCTGTATAGTCTTGCTCTGAATGTGACAATGCAAAATGTCCAGAGGAGTAACCACTTTTAAATAGGTTTTCTTATATACATCCATTGAAATTAAGGCCATGATTCAAAACGATATAGAAAGTGGATACTGGTGATATTTTATCTGCAGCAAAACTCTACGGATATTACTCATAATATTTAAGTATCTCATATGGGTCTGCTTTTAAATGAAATTGAAGGAAAATAAAGTGTGTGTTACCAGATTATGGGCTCACACTCGTGCTTGAAATCCATTGATTTTGTGCTATAAGTTATGAGGAAAAATAGGACCTCATTACAGTTTCTCGTTTTTACTCAAATCAAGAAGCTACTCAATTATTAGTGGAGAGACGACGAAAAGTGTCTAGAGCGTTTGCATGCAAGACTAAACTTAATGGAAAAAACATATTTTTGAGACTGGACTAATAAATGGTTTGAAATTATGTTCTTTTACTTGTGTGCAAACAATGCTTTAATATCAACTAACACATATATAATGTTTCTATTCTCTAAAAGAATATATATTTAGTAGGTCACAATGAATAGGTCTCATCGGAGTTAAATGCCATATAATACGACTGCCTCAGAATTAATTACTGAATAGCAGTGTTGTTGCACCATAGTGCGTCCTGTCCTTAATTTCCACTGAAAAAAGAGTCAAACCTGAAAATAGTTAGGAAAAGAAACCTTATTGAAAATCTACACCCGTATTGTAAAATTTCGATAGAAATAGAAATTCCACTATATAATAATACTCAACTTATTGCTTACTTGCTTGCTCTGTCTCTCTGTCATGCTCTTAAGGATTTAAATAGGAGGAAATTCAAAAGATTTGTAAGCACTGTATTGTGGATACCAAAGGCACATCCTTCAATACGGAAACTCCTTCGCAAAGCCCACGTCCACTGGCAAATCAAACGAAAGAATTCAGTAAAAAACACGTGAATTTTCACGCGTTGGTCGACTAGTGAATTGATAATTGACAAAACTCAGAAAAAAGTACACATCAATTCAAATTGCCCACGGAAAGGTACCTATCAATTAAATATATGGAATATAAACAAACATTCAATATGGAATGATCATTTTAAAACGTGAACAATTAATCTTAAATTTTTGTATGTCATCAGGCTGTGTAGAAAAAAAATGGTTTCAAATAGAACAGTCACCGGCCATACCTCACGACATTTCATTCAGTCCCTGACTCAATAAATACAAATTTTACACCATTCAAAATTTGCCTAATTCTCCAACAATAACTCCTAGGAATGTGAAGTTTTTCTCACAACTTGCTTATACAATACTCATAACTGATGACATTCCAGCTATCATTTACATCTCAACCGAAATTTTTGGGTTGTATTCATTCACTAAGCCCAATACCCAATTAAAGAAACTCAAAAATGTACCAAGGTAAAACACTCATAGTTACAAACAGATGTATTTGATGAGGAAGATTTAAGCCAAACAAAATGGATTCTACGGATTTCAGGACATGGAACATAAGAACGAAAAATATTTTCTATTTATAGCTTGAAAGCTTAAAAAAGACATTAATTACAGAGTCTGAGAAATAAATGTGAGAACAGGTTGCTGTAATGGTAAAACTAATGTATGTAAATTTAATATACGCATATTGAAGTTGTTTGAATTATGATACGTCTCTAATATAATATTTATTGACATTGATTTCAACGAAATCGAATTACGAAATTATTATTACTTTGGATCTCATAAGAGAATGAGATGCAGGCACAAAATGCTCGCTTTAATTAAGGATAAAAAATACAAAAAAAAACACTGAATGTTATACAAAGAAAATACTAAGAGCTTCAAAAAAGTCTTATTCTCCAAGCTGCTGGAAGAAGTTTGGTTTGTTTTAATTATTGAGCAACTTATTCAGTCAGACGTAAAACATGAATAAAACACATTATTAAAATGCATGAATAAAACTGATTAGCCAGCTGGAAACTTTACAACTCAAAATAATATTTTATTAGTTATAAAATCAAATGATAAATTACATGTGTATAACATTTACATGAATGTGATACTATAATGATCTAATTTTTAAAATATTGAATAAACTCAAAATGCTCGAAACACACTGGAAGTATCAAAAAATAAAAACTTAGTCCTACCTAAAAAAGGCAAGCACAAGTGAATTGCGTAAAAATGAAGTTATGAAGGCAAAATTACCTGCCGACGAGCACGCACTAGTCCTTCCTTTACGGTGTCACGCGAGTGAGTGAGTGACTAAACGATGGTAGAAGGTATTCAGGAAATTCACCACTGCAATTGTGATTTAATTGCGGAAATACTTCTAAATGAGTCAGATCCCATTGAAAAAACAGAGGTTAGATAATCTGCTGAGCAAACATCAGTTTTGAATATTGCGTATGTGACTCGCGTGGGGAAACAATTTTACTGAAAATGAAGATGAAAACACACCAGGTACAGAATTTTACAGAAATTGTACGGTAAAATTTTCAATTTAGTCCCCTGTGTAATCATTTAGAACCAAAAATTAGATTATATCTTTCAATGATAAGAATGATAAATTTAGGACTGTTGCTTACTGATTTTGTGTAGGTTTATGTATTTTAACTACATATAAACAGAACTAATGTATTCACTTTGCAAGTTGTCGTACACACTTCCATGTATTTTACTGTTAAGTTCACCTATCTATAAAAATCGACTATTTTTTACTTTGATCGATTCAAATTGAAGGACCGTACAAATACAAATATTTTTCTCTCTTCTTTCGTAGAAATGACGACTAACTCGAAAATAATATCAATAATCCTTCAACAGGGGTCATCACAGTCCAATTACAAGTTTGAACTTTTATTCATCTGAGATAACTCGCTGGGCAGCTGAAATGCCGTTTTGCCAACAGTAAAAAAAAGGAAATATGGTATGTTACAATATCATTGACGCATAAAATATTCAGCACTAGATTTTAAAATAGACAAATTCAGAATGTCCAAGTCAGATGACATGGGTAACCCTTCGGTTTTGGATGAGAATGACGTTGATGCTCTTCTTGACTGTGAGATGGTTACCAAAATAATTTTTTGTTTTAGCTTTGTTTGATGAAGTCTACGTGTTAGATCTCCATATAACTCATTAGGCTAAAGTTATTTGTATTTTATACATTTTTGAGTTACAAGTAATGTAACTATCCAGAATCTTGGTTTATACCAGTGTCCAGAAGAAACACAGTTCATGAATTCTTTTTATGAAATATTGGCGTTGTGAATTTTTTTCCAATGAAATATATCATTCACGTTTTATTAAAGCAAATATAATCTTTTATATAAACTAAGAATTGCTGAAATCAGCAATGTTGGCTGTCATTGAACTTGTGATCCAATATCACTGAATAAATGCCATTTAAAGTTTTTTTGTTTACTAATATTTTATTTCTGAATACATTTTATATGACATATATTTTATACATGTGCAAGTAATTACACAAATTGTTCAGAAACCATTGGAGAGCCATAAGGTGCTTGGTTGCAACACGAGTATTAAAGTACAACTTCTGCATTGCTATCAGGTCAGCTTTTCAGAAAATTTTGGTGCTGTTAGCAATGAGCAAGGTGAACAATTTCTCTAAGATTTGAAGGTTATAAAAGACAGTTATCAGGGTATATGGGATGTACATATCATGGCTGATTATTTTGGGGTATCAAATGCAATAGTCCTTAAGTTGAACACTCCAGAAATAGCTATAAATCTAAATTTTTATCTTAACTACTTGCACTCAATCACTCCGTTAGGATAACAGTGGCCATATCTTGTGCCATTAGAATAACAGTAGCCATATCTTGTGCCATTAGAATAACAGTGGCCATATCTTGTGCCATTAGAATAAGAGTGGCCATATCCTGTGCCATTAGAATAACAGTAGCCATATCTTGTGCCATTAGAATAACAGTGGCCATATCTTGTGCCATTAGAATAACAGTAGCCA
>VCRD01002692.1:5000-34516 GCA_006783055.1 Trinorchestia longiramus
AAAGAGCACAAAGAGCACAAAGAGCACAAAGAGCACAAAGAGCACAAAGAGCACAAAGAACACAAAGAACACAAAGAACACAAAGAACACAAAGAACACAAAGAACACAAAGAACACAAAGAACACAAAGAACACAAAGAACACAAAGAACACAAAGAACACAAAGAACACAACACAAAGCATGAAAATACCACATCCCCTCCACGGTCTGGTTTCCATTGTCGTTCCTTTGCGCTACTTTTTAACACGTTGCCTCCGATTGCCTGATTGGTGTAAAACTTCACTTTGTACGCATAGTCACTAGAAGGATCTGAAAAAATTACAGAACCTAACCTCAGTGGTACACATACGTACCACTTCGGAGTCAACGTGTTAAACAAACATTCCTGCAAAAACTTCTTTTCATCCTCAATGGTAGTCATAATACCCATCTGCTCTACAAAACATTGTTTTCATTGCCCTATGGCGCTTCAAAATAGTATGATATTGTCTCCTAAATATAGTGGCGCTTCTGAATAATCTATGCTAGTGCCCTATAAGTGATGATCCTCCTAAACAGTTCGATTTAGTCAAATATAATGACGTCGGAAAAAAAAACCTGTCAGTTTCTACGTGAAGAAAAGAGCTACGCTGTCTTAGACAGACAGCGTAGTTCTTTAAGAACTGCACTCTTTAAGAATACTAAGTTCATTCAGATTCACTGAAAGATAACTGCTTTCAGTACATCCTACAAAATGACTAGAAATAAAGTCCCAAAATAATAACATTGCAATGCCGCCAAAGACCAACACCTACGTACTCTCAAACATGTGGATAAAAAACGTAAAATTTCACACAAGTTGAGCCAATTCTGAATTGTTTTCAATGATACTCTCATTCTCTTAATAATAGCCTTTAATTTAATTTAATTTTTTCCTATTGGATGACATTTCTATCTATGCAGAACACAGCAGTCGCTTGAACGTTACTTCATTTTCAAATCAACGTCAATTTCCGTAAATTATCTGCTAAAAAAAAACATTGTTGACATAAAGCACCGTTAAGTAAACGAAAAAGAAAACCGATGCACAGAACTTATTTCAGCCGAAATTTTAGTTACTTATATACAAATTTACACTGTCTAGATGGACTACCATTGTTGATGGAGGTCAATAATTTAACACGTTGACTCCGAAGTGGTACGTATGTGTACCACTGAGGTTAGGTTCTGTAATTTTTTCAGATCCTTCTAGTGACTATGCGTACAAAGTGAAGTTTTACACCAATCAGGCAATCAGAGGCAACGTGTTAAACTTCCTGTGGGCAGCAGATAACAGAGTTACGAAAAACCTACCCTGTATGTGAGGCATAGTTTGTAGGTCTCCTTCAAAGAGCGAAGGGAATTTCATGAGCCTGTTTTAAAATGTTTGACCTCTTTAAAAAGTACTGACGATAAGTACTGAAATACTGAACACAGTCTAAAACAACACGATTATAGCAAGTCATTGGCTCAACAATTACACATTTGAATTTGGACGTGTCTTACCTATAAATAAAAGCTAAAAATACCACGACTACACTTATCCTCAATAGAAACATGAACGTCATCGTTCGAATTATAGCTCTAAATTGAAGTAGCGTCCTCCATGTCCAATGGCATGAAGAAAAACTTGCACTCAAGCGAACAGGTTACTTCGTCTAACAGGAAACCCAGTTTAAAAACTCCTAGCTACCACATTTAATCGTACATGAGGGTGACACTTTAATAGAAACTGCATTGGCGGTACCAAAAGTTTCGTTGAAAATTGGGTGAACTCCAGGCGATTGTGCTGAATCTGTTCATGCCGGGCACGGGAAAGTGGACACTATTGATTCAATTAAATGTGCATTATTTATTTATTTCATTGACCGAAAGACGAACTGAGACTGCCGCCCGTTAGAACAGCGTTTCCTGTATTGTTCGTACATCGAAGTAAATACAAAACTAGACAAGGTTTGGATGAAGATTTATGGATGGTATTAGCCTCATATGGATAGAGAACGTGAGATGCTGTTCACTTTTGGTGTTTATTTGAAAACATTTCTCTGAAGAAAAATTAGGTCTAACGTGGTCAGCGTTCAGCAGCAGCTTTAAAATTAAGCTTTGTTCTTATGCTTAGGAATTTTAAAACTACATCTTGCAAATTTGTATTTTCCAATTAAATTCTACCGGAAGTAAAATTAAGGCTATAGGACTAAATTTCCTCAAAACTGAACTAACTAAGCGAACTAAAGTCAACTTTGTGATGGATCTACATAAATCTAAACTAAAAACTTTCCTCGAGTGAAAATTAAGCTTCACCCCAGGCTGAGAGCAAGAGAAACTCTCACTGACATTTTGCAGAGTTCATCAGTGTGGTCAGCAAGATTCTTTCTCTTCAGAAAAACTTGTAATTCGAGCACGAGTTTACATGCTCATAAAAAGCCTCGTTTCTAATCGAAGTAAAAAATGGTTCCGGATGCCTTGCAGGCGAGGAGACGGCCGCTGAATGGACCACTGGTCCAAGCATGAACCAGTTATTTCATCTGATAATATGCAAATTCAGAGCACGGCGGGCAGCCAAACAAAAGCAAAATGATTAGTTTTCAAATGTCGGTAGATATCGTACGGAGCAGTCAATAAAAATTCTCGATAACAAATAAAGAAATGCATAAAAAATTATCCATCATAGAAGTGAAAACATAGAAAATACCTCAATTCAGTCCAAATTTGGGCTTGAAAATAGATTGAGCTGACACAAGAATCGCTTTTAAGAAAATTCCACTCAAGGTTACACACCAATTCGATTCACCGCTCAAAGCACATGGTTTCAAACAGAAAATTACCGATAAAAGAAAGCCTTACAAATTTACATGGAAAAACTGAACGAGTAACTTCCATCACAAAAAAATGAAGTCATCTTTTAACTTTGAAGATACCAATCCCGCAAACAGCCCCACTCTCTCTGAGTCAGGAAGCATGCACGAGAGCCAGAAAAACATTTCACAGGTTTTGTTTGATGCCTGTCGTTTGTAGCTTTGGATGTTAATAAACAGCTTTGAGCTACATATTTCAACGATCATAAAGTGACCAGTTTCTTTTACTTGTTTTCATAGTCCAATCCAAATACAAGGATCAATTTCGTTAAAAGGGAGTTCTTTCTCGTCTACCCAAGTTCAAAATCATTCTTGAGCTAATTAAGAAATTCAAACTATGATAACACATGCGGAAGGAATAACATTTCACTTTCAAAACATCTCTGGGCACCTAACTAAGAATGTTAGTACTAACTTTTTAATGAACGGTCTTACCTTGAAGATGTATGCCATGACAGAGACAAAATTCTTCTCCAAAAGGGAAAGGAATATTTTTGTAGTAACTTGAGTTGTTTACATCAGAGGTGCGAAGTTCTTTAAATGTTGAACCACAGCCTTAGTTTCAGCAGCACAAACTTATGCAAACACACACGAGTTTCCTCTCACTGAGCTGAAGTGCAAAAAATACTGAGCTCGTCATAAAACTGGCAAGAATTCTGGCAAATTTTCCTCATAGCAGAATTACGTATGCTAAATATTATACCATACTAATTTTTTCTGAGCTATAAAACGAGAAATATGGGGGACGTCTTCGTAAGACATACTCAAAATACATCATAATACCAATAAATATAATGATTCACTGAGTGGCGATATTAATCAAATATTTTTTTAAAAACTACGTCTAAACTTCAGTTTAAAAGTAGCTTAAGCCGATTCCAAATTCCTAACCCGAGTGCCTATCTTAGCAGATTGCAATTTATTTTCAAGTCTCTCACTTGCCTACCATAATTATGCGCTATCTTTTATGATTAATTTTCTTCCACACTTGGCGTGACGAATTAGCAATAACTGTCACCAAAACAAACACTTTGGATCGTTAATTCACTGACAACACCCACTAACTCACACACTGAACACTAGTTGTGGGAGACTACGATCATTTTTATTCTTCATGTTGG
Organism: Trinorchestia longiramus; assembly: GCA_006783055.1. Lineage (NCBI taxonomy): Eukaryota > Metazoa > Arthropoda > Malacostraca > Amphipoda > Talitridae > Trinorchestia > Trinorchestia longiramus. The sequence goes on from VCRD01002692.1 coordinate 8,996, forward strand.
TAGTCAAGAACTGCACCTAGTGCTGTCCTGCGTCACAGCTCAGGTAGACTTAGAGACTAAGGTAAACAAATTTACTTCGTATGGGATACAGTCCAGTTACAACACGACGTGTTTTTCCAAAGGGCATTTTAACATGAAGTATTTCTTGTTCATGATTCGTCAATTAATGAGGACAAGTTAAGAATTATGTTACGTTAAGGTACGTTAATCGATTTTTAAACATAAACATCCGTGAAAATTCATGCGTTTTGCACTTTTCGATGCAGGTTCACTCGCATCATTTTCATTAAAACGAATTTATTTATTGCATTTTTATACACACATCTCTTCACACACATAGATATGTTTGTCATTTTTGTCCCCACTGTTAACGCATTTGTTGTCACATTTCAAAGTTGATCATTTTGATACATCAAAACATTTATTCTTAGACTTTGTTCAAAAATTGAATTAATAAGATACCCACCCATGGAATTAAAGGAAATAAGGCAGTCTTCGAGTTGCAGCTTCAGCCATTAAACTTGTAACACATGGTATCAGTCTAGCAGTCTGTTCAGTATATCACTCAGGTATTTTGTTTTTCAATAGTAAAAGTGAAGTCAGTCAAGAAGAGAAAAATCTTCTCCTCTGAAAACAAGTTTTTTTATTTCCAAATTCAAACTAACGACGTGCGACGGACAGACTCTATTGTCTTCGTCGAGAAATATGGTCGTGGACACAAAATCGCCATCGCCAGAATATGATTCACGTTATTAAGAAAGTTTTTTTCTCTGAGCCTCCATAAAACCGTGGCAATTTGCCAGAATTTTCTTGACGAAAGAATAGCCGAGCTGCCAAAAATGATAGGCCTGCAGTAACGAGATCCTGATGGAGATGTTGTGGAAAGGTCGTAGTGTTGTTAGTGGCACATGGTATTAAGGCTACATGGTATTAAGACAAGTTGGTGTGAAGATGAGGTGGTGTGAAGGTGAGGTCATATAAAGGGAACGTGGTGTTAATGCAAGGTGGTGTTAACGCTAGGTAGTGTAAAGGCAAGGTGGTATTAAGGCAAGGTGTCATTAAGGCAAGGTGGTATTAAGGCCAGGTGGTGTGAAACAAGGTGGTGGTATTAAGGAAAAGTAGTGTGGCCAGATAGTATTAAGAACTAGCCCTGAGTGGATAAATAACGACATGACGCAAATTTTGCCATTTAAAATGGATATTGTGTGGGAGCTATTTGAAGCTCAAGACTGCGTCGAACAATAGAAATTGATGATGAACTGAAGACTCATCTTCATGTCTCATGACTCGTAAATTGTCTTCTGGTCACAGATACTGGAGACAAAACTCTGACAGCCCAGAACCACTCAAGTTGAACTGAAATTCAAGCTACATGCGAGAGCGTTTCGACTGTGAGAATTAAAAGAAGCACGCATGCAAATTGCAATGTAAAAATACGATGCTTGTTCTCTAGAGCTTGAGTTTGTTCGTAAATTTTTATACCACGCCCACAAACAATTATGTACAAGTATTATATGCGAGTTTACTAGAACCAATAATGATGTAATACTATTCATATATATATATATATAAATATATATGAATAGTACACACATATATATATATTACGTTCATAATACATATACATTATATGAAAACTCATTTCTATATATCGAAGAAATGCTCAATAATGGTAATATTTTTAAATCTCAAAAAAAATTTTACCCGCCTTTATAACGAATGGCCTGAAATAAGAGGAAATAATTGTAGGTGGTTTTCCTTTTTGTTAAAGTGAAATATTACGTTAAATGTTCGCCGGTAAAACCATTTTCTTTAGTTTTATTTTTCTTTCCAGATGGAACACAAATACATTCATTTTATATTCGTTAGTATTATTTAAAAGTATTATTCAAACCTTATACTATATCTAATTGCCATACTCTATTCTATCCTATTCTATACATCACCTGGCTCTGACTTTCTTCGCCATTTTTGTATCCCGAATTCATTAAAATTACGCAATAACCTGCAATTCATGTAAATGAAGCCTCTTTATGCCACTAAATCCATACTTCACAATCCTCCCTCCCTCTCCCTCCACCACCCCATGAACAAACCCCTCTTCTATTTCTATTAAGGAAACACCGTCCCCGTCCCCCGTCCATGAACAAACCTCTCTTCTATTTCTCTTAAGGAAACGCCGTCCCCGTCCCCCGTCCATGAACAAACCTCTCCTATTTCTATTAAGGAAACGTCGTCCCCGTCCCCCGTCCATGAACAAACCTCTCTTCTATTTCTATTAAGGAAATGCCGTCCCCGTCCCCGTCCCCCGTCCATGAACAAACCTCTCTTCTATTTCTATTAAGGAAACGCCGCCCCTGTATGTGTATGTCTCAACATCCAGCAACCAGTTTATGAAAGGCGGAATGCCGGCAGCTACAATACGCTTCCAAACTCCGTCCTGTGTCTCTGTCATCTCAAACCTGCTGTCTTATGCAGTGTACGGCCGCAAAAAACTATGTCCAGGTCAACGCGGACAACTGAATTGAATATGAATACGAGTTTTACACTCCCTTTCACTGTGATTGTCCATTTTTATCTTAGCTGTTACTCATTCTGTAAAAAATGGAGAATTATAGATCATGATTAATCGTTCTTTTTAATTATTCACTTGAAATATGAGCACCCTCGTAGTAAAAATATGCACATTTTCATGCATTTATATGCATAAAATATTATTACGTTTATGAAAATTTTGCTATTTCTCAAACTTATGTCCAAAAAATTAGAATGCTGAAATAAGTTTGACTATCATGTTTTATTATTTTTCCTGCGCCACATAACATGCAGTACGTTTAGCAGTACGTACAAAAACAGTATTTTAGATTGTTTTTGTTTGTTCGTATTCCATCGCCGGAAAAATTCCTGATCATAATTTATAAATGCCTTACACCTTAAAATATTTTTTTCTAAACTAAAACAACTTTCCCTGATTTTCGCAATGACCGTTTGTTTGACTAGCCAAAGGCTGTTTTTAAAACCACTTTATTCCCCTATTCCCCTCACAAGGGCAGGCAGCGGAGTACCCACTACCCACTATTCAGTGTGTACTCTGCGGTCTGAGTGGGAGGTTGTATCTGTCTGCTGTTGACTTGCATGACTGGACTCTGACCTGATCAGCAACTTTCCTCTGCCGTTCATTTGATTAGCTTGCCGCCAGGCATGCTGTCTTTCCCAACAGCAGACAGCCAAGGTTTATCCAGCAGCCATCGCCTGATGACACATGGGACATAAACATAGGAGCTTTTAAGCGAGTAATACTACAGGGTGGCCCATAAGTTACTGATTTTTAAAAACGTTCCAGGTATAAAACTCGTTAACATGGATAGGTGTTAGCTGTCGGTAGTATAAATACACATACAGAAAACTTTAAAATCACTTCTTCAATGTAGAAGTAACCTCATCTCTCTACCATTCTTAGTTTTATAGTTATAGCGTTAAAAAAGGTCCAGTAACTTATGGGCCACCCTGTATGTAGGTGGGCGAATTTTTGATGGCTATTCAATAATTATTCCAACCAACAACTGTGTAGAAGAATCTAAAGAAGCTTTCAATTTCATTGCACAGAGGGTCATGTTTTTTATCAATATCTTTAGGAAAAGATGTGCAATCTCACAGAAATTATTTAATTCATAGTCAATCCACGGCGTTGATTAATTTATAAATTCTAGATACTTTTTGATAAACATTTTTATTCATCTGCTCTTCAATATGATTATTGATTATATTCATCCCCTTCTAAATATTGATAATTATCAGATATTCCAGCGTTCTAAAGTTATTTAGTGTCAAAATTTAAGATGTTTGATACTATACGAATCAATCATAAATATTCGTAAATACGTAATACAAATATCCTGAGAGGAACACCGTATCTGCAGTATTGTAACGAGTATTGATGTATCAGAATACATAAAAGTACAAATGGCTTAACGAGGCTTATTTGGAAAAAACAAGTTAACTTGATTGCCACACCAATAGTAACAGTGCAGCGAATACTCTGAATATAGGAGCATTAAAATTTCCACTATGATGAAAACAATTTACAGTAAAGGAAGAGTTATTTCTTAAAAACCACGAGCTACAGTAATAACTGCATGGAATATTACAAAAAAATGTAATTGTGTCACGTTTAAGACGGCGAGGAAACAATATTTTGATGATATTTTTACGTATCATTTAGAACAATAGAGTTTTTTACTGTCTTTGATGAGATTAAAACGTAGCTCCTGAAGTTTAACTTTGATGTAGTGTTCACATTTCTATTGGAGATTCTGTAAGAATCCTTTTGCAGTGAAGATAATGCATGTGAACAAACGCTCTTTCAAATAGCGTACACCGTCCTGCCACAGTAAGACAACAATCGCCCAGTCGTAAAAAAACAACTAAATCATCACAGCTTGAAAATGTAAACCTCGCTGGGTATACAAGAACTATTTTCCTACAACTGAAAAAAGTCCGTCACGCACTATATTTTTCAAAATTGTGCTATATTGGAATTTTCATGGATCTTGCCATGTTTGTTGGTTCCTTTTATTATCCTTTGGCTGACCCAGTCGTTGAATTTCACATCCTTGTTTTGCTTTACAAACAACTGACAACTCATGGAGCAAATAGCTGCTATCCAACACGTCCTATTGTTTCTATTTTCCCCTAGCAAAATTCGGCACTATTTTACACACCTCATGACTCAAATTTCCCTGCTTTTCACCGGCAAAAATCGCTCAAAACTTCGCTTTTGAGCTCACAATCGACGTGCGCAAAAGCGTCAATGCTCGGAGAAATTGTTCCGTTCACCCTTGGAGAAATTTATATTTCATGACCAGCAGAGTTTCCCTTTGGGCTTTGCGGTCCATGAATGGTAGAGAACGCAATCAGTTATTATATAGCAGAACGCACGAAGGGAGTCCTGTAGCATTTAGCACTGTACCGTAACCCTCTGTTATACGAGTCATGAATGAAGGCCTAGTTCAAGCACGGTCAGAATCAATGTGTCTCAATTTTGAGGGGGTCAGAATTGATAGTGTGTGTACTTGCGTGTCTTGAGAGATCAGTGTGGCTAGTTATATGTTGAAATCAACGTAGAATATTTATTTAGACATTTTAAACTTATATGCTGTCCACTATTGGAAATATATATTTACATGGATATCTTTAAATAATATTTTAAATATAATTTTTGGATGCAAAAAATACATACTGAGAAATTGAAACCCTTTCTGTAACGTTATGTTCAAATTGTAGACTGGCAAAATACTAATATGACTAATGATGCCATATACATACAGGGTGGCCCATAAGTAAGGTACCTTTATAAAATTATTATGTATAGCTATAAAACTAAAAAGGGTAAAGGGATTTGGTTGATTCAGAATGAAAGAATAAATTTCAAAATTTGATATAAATTTGTAAATGAAACAACCAAATACGTTTAACTCTGGAATACAATAACATTTAAATGACCTCCATTATTAGTCAAACAATGGCGTGCTGTGTCAACGGTGCTGTTCATTACTTTCCTTAATGTCTCTGGTGAAATGTTGTTCATCTCTTGAATAATGTTTAGTTTCAATTGCTGTAAAGTATCAGGCATTTCAATGTAAATATTTTACTTTAAGTATCCCCAGAGAAAGAAATCAGGAGCACTTAGATCTGGAGATCGAGGCGGCCATGGTATATCACCAAAACGAGATATTATTCTGTTTGGAAATATTGCTTTTAACATTTGCATTGTTTCTTTCGCTGTGTGCGCTGTAGCTTCATCTTGTTTTAAAAAGGTAATCTCTGTGTTATTATCTCCAATTTCAGGTATCAAATATTCTTGAATCATCTATCTATACAAGTTTCCATTAACACAAATTGCATCACCATTAGCATCTGCAAAAAATATATGGTCCAATGATCCTCGAAGACGTGATGCCACACCATACTGTTACTTTAACTGAGTGAAGTGGACGTTCATGAATTTCTCTGGATTTTCTGAAGCCCAGAATCTGCAACTGTGCTTATTAACAAAACCATTGAAGTGAAAATGTGCCTCATCAGTTATTATTAAATTCTTTACAAAGTTTTCATTTCCTGCAAGCTGCAGAAATCTATTCGCAAAATCTAATCGCTTTTGGTAGTTCGTAGGATGGAGTTCTTGAATTAATTGAAATTTATATGGATGATACTTTAGATCTTATACCAAAATACGTTGTTGTGTGGTACGTGACATTCTCAGTTGAATTGAACGTCTCCTAGTTGACGTTTTGGGCCGATCAGCAACACTCGTTGCAACAAGCTGAATTGAAGCACCAGTTCGTATGGTCTGTGGCCTGCCACAACGTTGTCTGTCTGGTGTCGTCTCAGTTTCTTTAAATTTCAATACCAGTTTTTATGCACTTCTTCGAAGGACTTCTTTCAATTCCATCAATATTCCTGTAATTCCTCTGAACTGCCTTAACCGAGCAATTACATCGGAAGTAAAGTTTCACTATTTTTACTCGTTCCATTGCGTAGTGATTCATTTTGGGAGGTGAACTTTATGAATTTTTTGGGCAATATGTTGTGATTGTCGGTAAACTTGATACACTGGTAGAAAACTTTGAAAACGCCTTATTTATTTAGAATTAACCAAATCTTTTTACCATTAGTAGTTTTATAGCCATAATAGTTTTAAAAAGGTACCTTACGTATGGGCCACCCTGTATAAAAATCCACCTCCAGTGCAGGTATGTTCTTCTGTGTACCTGGCTATAGGTTTTAATACATTTCTAAATTATAGTAAAGAATAAAAATGTTTGTGCAAAAATTTTCCGAGTACACGAAGTATCGTGCCTGTATTCAATTACACATGATCAATTTCAAAACCGAAGACATCTTCATCATTGCTAGAAGAAAAGATTTAAAGTTCGTTAGTAACGTGACTGAAGCCTCAACTACGTTTAAGTGCGAGTGTTTAACACGTCTTTAACTTCACGTAACTCCTAACTAGGAGTGTTTAACACATCTTTAACTTCATGTAATTTTTAATTGGGAGTGTTTAACACGTCTTCAACTTTGCATAACTCCTACCTAGGAGTGTTTAACACATCTTCAACGTCATGTAACTCCTAACTAGGTATGTCTTTACAGCGTCTGTAAACTGCAGACGTGTAAGAAATATGATCGATGAGGGAATGACAAAGAGGGAGGAGCATCTACCAGTAATGGTCACACTTCTGGACTCTGGTACAGATGTTGAGTTGAGGAATCTCTGCGACGTGCTGTTTTGGAAGTGTCCCGGAAAATAACTTTCTGTCTAAAATTCCCCTGTTGAGCTACAAGATGCGGCAACATAACTTCCGTTTTTTGAAGGAAACTTTCTTTGAAAAAGTCATAAAACGTTGCTAACTAATTTGCCACCAATCCCAACGTTCACAAAACGTTACGCACTGCATTGTCACCAGGATCAGCGTTCACAAAATGTTTATGTTTTCAGCAGATAATAGTTCAAGCGTGGACACGCTGGTACTTGGGTCTGCTGCTATAGTGGTCATAAACAAGAGTATTCAATTCTCTTTAACCAGTCAAGCCATCTAAAGTATTCGATCCTCCTTTAGTGTTCCATAATCCTGTAGTCACAAGTAGCTTTGTCAGTTGAGACAGTGCACAAACAGCTGTGAGACAGCGCACGAGCAGCTGTGAGATAGTGTAAAAGGAGCTGTGAGTGTACAAGCTGCTGAGACAGTACACGAGCAGCTGTGAGTGAACAAACAACCGTGATTTAGTGCACGAGCAGCTGTGAGTGAACAAACAACTGTGATACAGTGCACGAGCAGCTGTGAGACAGTGCACGAGCAGCTGTGAGACAGTCTGCTGCAGTAGTGCAGAGATTATACGTAATACTTCCGTGCATGCAACCGCAATCTGACGGAAGCAGACGACCTGATGAGAATAAATATGATGGCTAAGTACAACGGCACTTAGTGCAAGCGTCGATGTTTTACTGTAATTGTATTTTGTTCTTGTATTAGTATAATTGTAGTTCTGCCAAGACGATCGTAGTGCAGCAGAAACGACTGTAATCCATCCTCATGAACACCGTCAGGAAGCATAGCTAGATGACTGCCAGTCACGACACATACTGGAGTTGCATCATCAACAACTGTCCCAGCAACACCAGCAACAGCTCTAGCAACAGCACTAACAGTAAAACCGGCAACAGCACCAGCACCCGCAGCAATAACATTAGCAACAGTAGCATACAGCAGCAGTAGCAGCATACAGCAGTACAACAACAGTAGAATAGAATAGAATAAGGCAATAGGAACGAGCCGTTTGGCCCATTCTTGGTTCAATACCGAAGTCCCATGCCGTACAATACCGTAACATACAGCAGCAACATACAACAACATACAACAGCATACAACAGTAAACAAACAATCTTTATTTCCAATCAAGTACATAGACATTTAGTACATTGGTTTTTAAATTCTTAAGGTTAACATTCTTAGAGTAAGGATGATGGTGAGCTCCATGCGACGATCTAGGGATGTGTCCATGGGCGATGAGTTGAGGTCTTACCGATAAGTGCGAGCTCACGGCGTGAAACGAGAAATAGCTCGTATTCATTGCCGGGTTTCGAACCCGCACGCAGTCTTTCTGCACAAGCAGAGACCCGATACAGAACACGGGCCGCATACCACTCGACTACGGTGGCTGCAGCAACATACAGCAACATGCAGCAACGTGCAGCAACATACAACAGCAACATACAACAACAGCAACATACAGCAGCAACATACAGCATCAACATACAGCAGCAACATACAGCAGCAGAGTGTCCAGACCTCCTCTACTTTCACTGGAGTGTCGCAGTCTGTGGCGGTTTCTCGCTCGCCGCTCAACACCTCCACAAAACTCCTCCAGTGACCGGCAGGTCCTGCGTATGGGACACATGGCCTCCTTACTACTCATGTTGGGGAGGAAGGGGATCCTAGGTGATGTGTGGGGGAAAGAGAGGAAGAGAGAGGGGATGCTAGGTGATGCGTGGGGGAATGAGAGGAAGAGAGAGGGGATGCTAGGTGATGCGTGGGGGAAAAAGAGGAAGAGAGGGATGGGATGCTAGGTGATCCGTGAGGGAATAAAGAGTTATACGATGCTGTGGAGGCGAAAAAGAGCAATGGTGGAGGGGATCTTGCGTGTAGTGGGCATATGCGTGAATTTGTCTACAATTTAAAAGCTAATATAATTATAATGGTGCAGCAGGCCTCAATAGAACGAAGATGCGGCCGTTAATTTATATAAAAAAAACAGTAAATAGAATTTTACTGAGGCCACGCTTAACATTTCCCGTCACTGATTTACCCACGTGGGAAGAAAATGTTTTTCAGTTATTTCGCTTCCAAGGTTGTGTTGTCATGCAGAAATGCAGTAACATGTATTAAAACGACCCCTAAACAATTTCAATTTTTAATGGAACATTTAATTATTCTCTCTAAGTTCACCTAATGTAATAGGCCTATCATAATTTTCGAATAAATTTCTTCAAAGCTTGAACCTAAAGAAAATCTTGCAGACAAGGATCTGACTCCAGATGAAGGAAGAGAATGTAAGGCTGCTATGACTGGTCAATTTTATGCAGAAAACCTGCAGCCGAGCTAATATTTATAGGCCTCTTGTGATTGGCTGCCTCGCAGTTCCCGGCCTTTCCAATTGGTCAAAAATGGTTTCCCTTTCTCTTGCCCTACCTCCCTGCAGGTGTGCTCCACATGTACACACTGAAGCATCCACCTTTTCTCAAATCTTATGGAAATCCCATAGCCATACAAATCTAGAATTCTTACAAGACAATAACATTCAGGTAACGGAAAATTTTACTAGTTAGTAGCAAACCAAATTAAAAAGTTTACAGTAGTTCGCTGAAAAAATTCAAAAATCTTCTATTAACATTCAAAAAATTATTGAGAATCTAAACGTGACTTAGTAATTAATTATTAATTACCTAGAAGCAAAACAGACTTCAGATTTTCACACACGCTCCTAAATCGCGTCAATTCTAGTGACTTCGGTAAATATTCTTCAGTAGGAACAAATATCTCTAATTCTTGAAAATATTTTGAATTCCCGATTTCTGAAAGAATAACGTAGATGTAAGCAAGTAAACTTAGACTTCACTTGTATAAATAAAAGTGAAAGGCGATGAAAGGTAATATTCTAAATAGTTTAATTAAAAGGATAAACATTCTTCTGAGTAATTTTATCCATGGGAAAGATTGATGGAGGAGTAAAATTAACGGAAACCATAATTTTGTGAGAAGGGGAACTAAATGGGAAGGATAATTATAATTTTCTAAATAAAGGAATTACGGCGTTCATCCACTGTTCAGGCGTGGTTGTATAGCCCTTAGAATAAATGGGAATTTATTTCAGAGAGCCACAGTTGATTTAATTTTCCAGTTTATGAGGTAAAACAATGCACTAAGTAATTTTTTGTGGCTATTAAATATCTTGGAAAACATTTTATCAAAGAGATGTCGTTCATGATGGAGCATAACATTCTGAATGCAACACATGATGCTCCACCATTGATGCTCCACCACTGATGCTCCACCACTGATGCTTCACCACTGATGCTCCACCATTGATGCTCCACCACTGATGCTCCACCACTGATGCTTCACCATTGATGCTCCATTACTGATGCCTTCACCACTGATGCTCCACCACTGATGCTTCACCACTGATGCTTCACCACTGATGCTTCACCACTGATGCTTCATCACTGATGCTTCTTCACTGATGCTTCACCACTGATGCTTCACCACTGATGCTCCACCACTGATGCTCCACCACGATGCTTCACCACTGATGCTACACCACTGATGCTCCACCACGATGCTTCACCACTGATGCTACACCACTGATGCTCCCCCACTGATGCTTCACCACTGATGCTTCACCATTACGAGAGGAGTAGCATCACTTTGGAAACGAAATTTTAGCTTTTTTCGTCACCCACGCAATTTTTTTTAAGCAGTTGTTGTTCATTGGTTTTGTTAGTTGCCGTTGTTTACTTATTGCAATGTTTTTTTTCGCTTCGTTTTGCCACAAATCAAACGCAGTCTGTTCTCTGATTTTGTTAATGCCCAAAATTGCCTGTTGAACTCGACAATTCCTTTGTCTTAAAATATACCAGTTCTTGTTAATTCTGATATCTCCATTTTATTTTAAAGTTTAATGTTGTGAGCGATTTTTTTCTGACCTGAAGTTTATTTTCGAACATTTATTTAAAAATTTGAAATCAATTGCAGCCAGTTCTTCCTTACCATCGATTCACGAGAACTCATATTTTTGTATTTATATGCAATATCCAATTTCGATTCATTTTTACAAGCATACCAATTTTGACAATAAGTTACCAGTTATTGGTTGAACCTTATGAGATTTTTTAATCCAGCCAGCTTTCCTTCATAGCGATTCTTCCCTCACCTCCCTTATTGAGCCTCGCGGCGCTTGTTCTCACAGCTATAACTCTTCCATGACATGTAGCCATCTGTCAATTCATTCCTTCTTCAACATCCATCCTCCACTTTGTCATACCCCCGTACAAGCCCCCAACAACCACTCTCATCACGTGTCAAACTCTGTCGCCTGTCAATTACAGACAGAAAAAAGTTCTCTCCGTCGTAAAAATGATAGTGCTTTGGGATATGCATCACACTTCAGCCGTGCAATTGCTATGTTTGTGCAGCACCAAACACAAAGCCATACCAGGATTGAAGAATACACGCAAAACTGCACTGGCATTCAGGGAAGATCAACGATGATTCTAGAGGAGTACGAAGTAGTTTAGTGAAGAAAAGTTTATGTATTGCAAGATAAAATATTAAGATGTGGTTTAATTGGAAGCGAATGCTTCAGTCATGCTGGTGTGAGAACAGTCGTTCCTCATGATAGTTATTGCTCTAGAATTTCAACCAGAAGACATTTTGAATACCTTTCTAGCTCAAGAAGTTGAATTGTCATTATTTTTAATTTTTAATATTGGCATATGTTAAATAGTAAGTTAGTATCACTAAAACGATCATTAACTTAACCCTTGTTAATTCCTATCATACTTCCGTAAATTTAAGGTGAGAAAATATAGGCTTCTGCGAAAATTATTTGACTAAAGATACAGTGAAGTTCGCTTTAATACATGCATTTTTCATATCTAAAGGCTTGATATTTGATAAGTTCAGTAACTAACTCTCGGTCCATGAGTAATTAGAATGATGTGCACCCAGTTTGAGAACCTGAAGTTCTCAATTGCTAATCTGGTTCTCAAATGCTAATCTCGCAATTACGCCAGAATTGCTGATCTGGCATAACTCATCATTCTCTAACTTTACAGCAGACTCAGTTTGTGCCTGAGTGCAGCCAGAATGTAGGATAAACTTTAACTTAATTACAAACTATTACTAATGTTACTACTACTATACAAACGATCACTTCAAGTTAGTTCCGACTAATCAGCCTACTGAGCAATATACAGGCAAACAGGCATGTTAGAAAACAGGCAAGGAAGCTATGACGCAGACAGGCAAGGAATCAGGCAAGCAATAAAGCAAACAGGAAGACAATCACGCTGCAGGCAGGTGGCACCAAAAGTGAAGGTGGGACTTGCATTGTTCGCAACCGCTTAATAACTCGCACCAACAACAAATTTCTTCATAAATGCATGAGCTCGTAAGTGGGCAGTGAAAGTGTGGGTCAGAAAGCCGGCCGGACTTGGTGTGAGCTCGATAGCTTCTTAATACGAGCTTTGTGCAGTCAGCGTACATTTGTTAAACTGAACTTTGTACAGTCAGGTTACATTTGTTAAACTGAACTTTGTACAGTCAGGTTACATTTGTTAAACTGAACTTTGTGCAGTCAGCGTACATTTGTTAAACTGAACTTTGTACAGTCAGGTTACATTTGTTCATGTGAGCTTTGTGAAGTAAGAGCATATTTATTAATGTGAACGTTGTACAATCATCGCACATGAGTTGAAGAGAGGGTTGTACATTTCGTAAGATGCGTCTCAGAATAGTGGTGTCATGGGCGACAATATGTGTGAATGATATTCCTGAAGGAAGAAATAAATCTAATATAATCGCAAATTCTTCACATTCTGGCCAGAGTTCAAACTTGCATATCAAACCCCGTGGACTAACATTGTAATGTACACATTCTGCATTAAAACTTGAAGTTTCACCAATATCTAAGTTACTCTACTGTTCATGGCTAATCGAAAACCAACAACTGGGCTTGCACAGAAGGTATTCACATCTCATGCCATAATAAATATACACAACATTAAGAATGGTCAGGAATTTTCATTAATTCCAATTCACAAAAGTTTAAAACCGCTTGGAAAAAATATCTAAAGTTAGTCGAGAGAACTTTCTCGTGATTCAGAACAACGCTAACTGAATTTAAAGCAGTTCCTTCAGAGAGAATTACAAAGAAAGCAAGCGCTGTGCAATACCGGACTTTGTTTAACCGTTGCGTCATGAAGACCACCACCCACTGTGACTGCTGGTCAAACAAATTTGCACGTTTGTGTCAAACAACCGAGCATGTTTGTTTGAAGCCAGTGCAAACGTTTCAGTCAAACCACCGATCATATTTGAGTCAAACTACTGAAGACGTTTGTGTTAAGTAACCGAACAAGTTCTGCTTTCTCCTCATTATCTGCAGTCGTGTCAGGCAGAGACATGATGAATTAAACATGAGTGTTCAATACATCAGGGCCTGGTCATGAACTACAAATAGTCTTGACTTCAGAGTCAGTTATCCCTTTCTCCATAAAGCTAATATGACTCGGTGATGTTCGAAAGTCAACCTTCAATAATCGATTACTTTTTCTTTTCAATTCTTTTCGAAACGATACGCTACGATGCATCTATTTTGGGAAGGTTGTGGGCTACTAACAAAACAAATCATCTAAATAAATCTTCAATTTTAATTACGAAATCATTTTTGGAAAGGAGAGACTGAATTTTCCTTCATGTACCTCAGTAAGTATACGGTTGATTTTTCTCAAGTCGGTTGTCAGTTGAATTTTTCTTGAGCATTTTAAGTCAATGCAGAGGAGCATGTGCCAGTAAAATGCATACTTTAAGCTATTGTGCATAATGATGGTCTAAAATCATGCTGCCTGAAGTCGAGATGTAAGCAAGTGTAGAGTAAATATGAATAGATGTAGTAGATACGACTATAAGCAGACGCAAGGGAGACCTTAGTGTCGTGTCTTGGATATTACAAAGAAAGTTTTAAAATATACTACTTAAGAACACAGTTACTGGGACCAATAATTATTCTGAATGATTCTCGCGATACCAGATTTCAATTTAACGTTTCCTAACTAAGATAATACTGTCATTCATTCCCTTTTTTGAGTAGCTAGTAAATGTCGAAAGTATAGATCTTAGCCAAGTAGAAACCTAAAATACTTGTAAGGCCAAACATCGAGATGGGCATCAACATTATACAATAAGACGCTAGGTGTCTCCTTATATAAATAAATTTATATTTTTTGTGCGTAATTTCTCCTATGCTATTACAATGGTAGTTAATTCCGTAGACTTTCAGGTATATAGATTCCTAACCGCTGTAGTTAAATCCGTAGACTTTCTGATTAGGTCTGAGAATCTGTTGTTTGAAGTTCTTCCTTCAAATGCATGACATTGAAACCTGTTATTTTTAACGGGCATAAACACATCTATTATATTTCGTTAAGGAATTTTATTAATTTTGTGACCAGTTTGTGACTAGAATATCCATCGTACACAGAGTTCACAGCAAGTAGTAAATTATACATCTGAAGGGCCAGTGAACCTTTTCTGAAGTATACCAATTTTCAGTAATTCAAATTCATCAAAGTTTATGGTTTTATTTCCTAACCGAGTTCTGTGACGAGTGGTAATACTCTTTGTCCAATTTGCTATGTCCATATGATATTCACATATCAATATTTGTCAAATCTTCAACGAGCAGAGCAATCATTTTATTAAGCGTGATGTGCGCCAGTATTGATATCGTCTCAATTTTTCAGGTGGTGAGTGCTGCCGTCATGGCGGTGACTCTGGTACCCGTTGCAGATGCTGGAATGGACGACTGGTTCGGAGGAATGTTCGGAGGAGGAGGTGACAAGGGCGGCGGCAAAGGCGGCGGCGGTAAAGGAAAAGGCGGCGGCGGCGGCAGAAGGCGACCCCATGGGGGATACCGCCCTATCTACATAACGGCTCCCCCCATAGTTCAACACGCCCCTCGTCCTCCACCTCCGCTCTACAAGAAGCCACCTGTCATACCCAGTTATGGTCATGGAGTCGGCTATGGTGGTCATGGAGTTGGCTATGGTGGTCATGGCATCGGTGGTGGTTTGGGTCATGGTATTAGTACCCAAAGCATTGGCGGCTATGGTGTAGGTGGCCACGGTATTGGCGGTTCTTCAGTGAGCTCCTTCCAAACCTCGCATGCCCCTATTGAAATTCATTCTGAAGGTCTCAGCTCTCATGGTCTTGATTCACATTCGTCGATCGGCAGCTTTGGAAGTTCTATCGATACTGGACTATCGTATGGAGGTCTCAGCTCGTCAGGAGGTTTCGGCTCCTCTGGAGGTTTCGGATCCTCTGGAGGTTTCGGCTCCTCTGGAGGTTTCAGCTCGTCTGGAGGTTTCGGCTCGTCTGGAGGTTTCAGCTCATCAGGAGGTTTCGGCTCGTCAGGAGGTTTCGGCTCGTCAGGAGGTTTCGGCTCGTCTGGAGGTTTCGGCTCGTCTGGAGGCTTTGGAGGCTTGGGTGCTGTGGAAGTTTCCAAAATTCCTACTCACGTTGAAACGTTTACACATTCTTCAGGACCATCCCATGGCTTTGGCCATGGTCATGGATCGTCATCGGGTCATTTTTCTGGCTTCCACACCTCTCAAGGAAAAGGCCATAGCCTGATTACCTCATTCGGTGATAGTTCTGGCTTCCACACCTCTCACGGAAAAGACGGTAGTCTCATCTCATCGTTCGGTGATAGTTCTGGTCTCCATGCTCCTCCCGTTCAAGAAGTGTTTTCAAATGACATTCACCATGGTAGCAGCTTTGGAGGAAGCAGTTACGGAGGAAGTACCAGTTATGGTGGAGGTCTTCACAAAGGGTTCGGGCCAATCAAAGACGATGATTTGATCACCGTGCACGGAGGAGGTTTGGGTGGAACATCTTACGGGGGAGGAGGAGGTTTGGGTGGAACATCTTACGGGGGAGGTGGAGTTCATGTTGAAACGGAAGTCTCTTTTCCCCATGGGCTCCCTCATCAAGTTGACAGTGCACCTCACCATGACGTATCCCATAGTATTGCAGAGCACGGCAAGGAGATCCCTCTGCCTCATTCATTATCTGTTCCAGAAGCTCTTCCACATTCGATCTCTCATGCAGTGTCTACTGATTTTCATTCAGATAAAACGCATCTTCCTACTCATGACGTTCCACCTCATGATATTTCTGTTAATGATATACCAACAGAAATTAAACATGAAGTTCCGACTGAAGCAGTGACTCACGATGTTACACACAGTACAGTCCATGAAGGAGGAGCTGCAGTAGGCAATGATCTTGCATTTGCTGGGGGAGCAGGAGTAGGCCATGAAGTATCAGGGATTGGTGATATCCATGGTCAAGATTTTACTAATCACATTGACATCAGTGCAGCTGTCAAGAGTGGACGCCTAGTCGAACATCGGCCCCCTGTGTATCGTGCTGGAAGTAATGCACTGGCAGATTCTTTTGCAGGCCACCCATTATTAGCAAAAGAATTAGAAGAAAATGACATTTCATTGGGCCACGAAGCGTCCTCTGCTCTGATCCATTCTCCCAAACCATCGCCACTACCAATGGCTGAGCATGGCACTTCATCAGTGTCATACCTTGAACAACCTCCTGCACCCCTTTATTCGCTTAACTCTGGAGCATCTGCTTTTAATGGAGGCGGTAAATCGTTTATTCCTTCGAAACAAATTCCATTCCCTGAAGAGTCGATTCACAATGAAGAAATTCCTGTAAGCGTTGATGTCGACGCCTCTTATTCATCTCCAAACGCCGCTGTAAGTGCTGGCGTACCAAGTTCTTTCATTGATGCACACGGCTCAGTACCTGTCCAAACTGGATCCTTTTCTGAAACATCCCCTCAAGCCTTTGTTACTTACGATGCTCCTCTGAATTTTAATGATCCTATCATCGAAATCGTATTCGAAGATGCTGATCCAACGCACACACCCGCCCCAATTGAAATCGATCCTTCGCTCTATCAGCCTCAAGCTGATGATGTCGAAGTGTATTTCATCGAAGTTTCCGATGACAAACCGTATGAGTCAATTGATGACTTGGATTTGTCTGGAGCTCTGAAAGGAGTCCGGGAAGAATTCCCCGACGGTTTACCCACAGAATTGAGTCAAACTCTTATCAATTCTGGCTACCTTGACAACGCTCAAATAGAAGTCCTTGACTTGAACACGGCTCTCGGAGATAACACTTTGGATTTCAGTGTCAGAAATGCCCTCCGAGAAGTTTATGGATCTGAAAGTAAGACTTCACAAACTATTGTCGATGCTCCAGGAACAAAAGAAAACGAATCCCAAGTTGAATTCCGTCTGAAACGTTTAGCTAATCATCAGGGTTCTGAAGCAGCTCAAATTGAACTTGCCAAAGAATTACAGCAGTTCGGTGCAGCTCGCTATGGAGGATTGGTCCATGTCAACGATAAGAAATCGAAGAGCTTCTTGCCGGTCACTGTGGATGGAGACAAAATTCCCATACCCGAACTGCCGCAAATAAAAGGTAAAAAGGTTAGCGGTGTTCTGGTATATAAAGATTCGGAGACTATACCAGCTACTGACCGTAGAAGTAAATCAAAAGCTAGGAGCAACACAAACAAAGGAGTTAGGACTGCCAGACAAGTTGAATCTCGCTCTCAAGACTGGTCTAATGAAGACTGGCAACCAGTTGCTCCCTATGTAAGACCACAAACAAATCCGAAGTCTAGTTAGGTAAACATATATGCACGTCGATTAGCCTTCCACAGCCCATGAATGAATATGGATGGAAAATATTTCACCACTGTCAAAGTCGAAAACATTAATGCAATAGCGTAGCAAAATAATTTATTTTATTACTTTTTTGAAACGGTTTCATTTACTATATGTGATGTTAATGAATAGATTTCTTGCTGTATTCATGTATAATAATAATATCAAAGAAATAATGTTCGAAAACGTACCGCAATTCGAAAATATGAATATGGATATAGATGATGAACTAATGTTCCTTTAAAAAAAATATGTAACCAATTATAAGAAACCAGAGCTTCTAAAGAGAAGATGAAATGTTTTAAGAAGCCTTATCATTGAATGAAAATAGCTATTTTTTTTACTCATGTATAAGTTCATCGTCGTTCATGCGCTGTGGTGGGACTTATGATGGAGGACCATCAGAAGATTTGAGACTTCTTATGCAAAAACACATCTCATAGATTCGGTAAACTCAGTGAACCTACTATTTCTAGTCAAATGTAAAACGCAATAGATCACCAGTTCCCCTTGATAACTTTACGTCCAGAGTACAATGGCGTATTTCCTCGAGTAACATCAATTATTGGTTAGAATGCCATGTTTTCAACTCTCGTAATTACACCTACCCATTTTGGATCAATAGTCGCCCACAGAATGCGTTTGTTTGCGAATACATGAAAGCCTACCAGATCCAGTGGGAACGATGTAGATCAACGAATAGATCTTTCATCATTACTTCCCACTAGTAAACTTGAATGTTGTTTCAATCTACTGAGAAGTTTTGACATGCATGCAGTAATGCCATGCTTTTTACCCTCGTTTTTATTGATATTTTTACGCATGTGGGTGTAACAATTGGATCAAAGTTCCGTAAGTGGAATGACGCATAAAAATAACTAGCAGAAAATTTTGAAACCCAGAGTCACCAACGGTGAAATTTTCATTCAGATTGGATGTAGCCCCATCAAACACCGCAAATGAAGCATCTCTGCGAAACACACTTCCTTCCGAAGGGTTGAATTCGCCAAACTGAAAACCTACTTCAGCTCGAAATGTGTACACAAATAAGAAAGAGAAATCGTAGGTTCAGTTTACATATTGTACGATACTGCTACTGTAATATACTTTTCATGCCTCATGTGTGGGCTCATTCATTTTATTTATGTCCTTATTTCTAACTCGTTTGTTTACTGAAGTGTTTTGTACTAGAAAAAAATTATTTCTCATCAGACGCAAAGGGCACTGAAGTTGAGTGTTTATTGAAGCTCCGTGCGTGTTGTGAGTGTGACAAATAACTTATGAATTTATAGATTAATTTTCGAATATGGTTTTGATAATTTTATTCAGAAGCAAATTAAGTATGCAGACTGTTATATCATACATACGTTCGGCTATAAGTACTCGGGCTTTAATAAGTATTTTATTTTATCTCAAAACGAAGAACTTCATGCAAAGTATCATACAGCTATCGCTCAAGTATCATTAGGATATGCATATGAATGATATAGGGATTATTATAAGCTAATTTGATGGAAGCCTGTGTCTTCAATTTTGTATTGAAGGAAAACTTGTTACCTTTACGAGTATGGATAGAGATTCTTCATAGATAATAATAGAATCTGAACTCCTGTGTATCTTACCATCAACTTCAGTGATTATGCTTATATTTGTCAGGGAAAAAAATATTTGTCGACCAGTAAAAGCGTTTCCTGAGAGGAAACCGAAAACATTTTATTACTTTTATAATATTCGAATTCTCTTGCATTATTTTATTACTTTTTTACTTGTTATTTGTTTCTTTTGTTTTTCTTGTTGAACTTTGGATGTTTTATAGTTTTTATGACGTAATATTTTATTAAAGTTTATAGTTGCAAGTTATTGATCCCCTGGTGTGTATAAAAATCCGATATAAATTACAACCAAATTCAAACAGATTTCAAGTTTTGTGAACTCAAAAACTTCGTTTACTCGTGCCATTGAATTCCAGACCTGAACACAATGTAATAAATGCTCCATTCTGGTACGTAATAAACCAACATGATGCGTTTGTCTTCACTAGTGTACTTAGAATCATGATATATTCATGTACGTGGGAATGCAATAAAAAACACGCCTTTATTTATTTAACATCACCGACGAATTCAAAATTAAAACAATTTTTAAAATATATTGATTTTCTGATATTATCATTTCAGATAAAAAAGCGATCATATGTTTGGGTGGGTATTTTTCAATATTGAAAGCTGCCAAGTGACGTCCTGAAGGTAGAATTGTAATGAATTACATTGTTGGAATTGGAGCTCAAAATTGACACCGAGCACGAGAGTCTCGAGTGAAAGCGTTTTAATTTGCTTCCTATTCTCATGAAGTATTTATTTTTCGGAATTTTATTCTCGTTTATTTGGATTAGTGTCTTTAATAACTTACTATTCTGATGCATGGTTTGCTCGCGAAAATAAATGCCCTGCTCTATTTGAAAAGTAAAACTCCTTTCTCCTCATTTCGAAGGTCAGGAATTATTTTCGTTTCGTGTACAGACTATACTAGATCCTTCAATGGTATATATTTTGGACCGAAAGTTCGTTTTTCTAACCTTGTCTGGCTAATATTGGTCCACGGAACTAAAACTAAGGTTTCCAAGAAGTTTTCTGGGACTTAAAAACCAAGAAATTATGATGGCATCACTGGTCTCCCTCTAGTTGCACCAGAACAACAAATAATCCACGCGTGGAAGACAGAAATTTCTTGCCGCTGTTTATAAGAACAAAACGAAAAATCATCTTCAAAACGGTCAGTCGCTCCCAAACACTTACTGACCAGAAAAATAAAGCGGGTTAGTAAGCGCTTTTTTAAGTTTTGAATTACGGAAACAAGTCGGTAACTTGAACCCCATGAAAATTATTTATCAAATATATCACGTTCATTCAGCAGTTTCATTAAAGTTTATCACAAATTATACGTGAAGAATCTCTATGATGTTCATATTATCATGAAGAGCGGACACATTAGTGATCTTCAACCAGTTAGTGATGATGAAGTTACTAGTCCCTAGTGTACAATACTAGGGACTGTTATTGTCCTAGTTTACCTAGTTTACTATACATACTAGGGATTATTATTGTATGACTAGTTTACCTAGTTTACAAAACTAGGGACTATTGTTGTACAACTAGTGTACCTAGTTTATAATGCTAGGGACTATTATTGTACTAGTTTACCTAGTTCATAACGCTAGATTGTTATTGTACGACTATTTTGCCTGGTTTACGCAAGTAGTAACTAGGATTGTGTGACTAGTTTACAATACTAGTTACTAGTGTTGCATGTCTAGTTTACACTAATAATTACTATTATTGTAGGACTAGTTAACAGTCCTAGTAACTTGCATTGTAAGAGTTAGAGTGATCGTTGCATAGTGCCTTCCCTTCCCTTTATGGCCCTTCCATGGGATGCCTTTGCAAATCCCCCAATGATTTTTTTCAACGAGTCCTTACTTCATACAGGGTGGGTCAAGTCAAATGCCCAAGTTTTGAAAGGCTATTATGAAAATTAAAACCACATGTACAGAATTATTTGTTATTTTATTCGAATCAGTATACAATGCCATTTGTGAGCTCATTTTTTGAAGATGCATCAGGAAGGTGGTGGCCATCTGTAGCGATACACTGGTGAAGGTAATGTTTGAAGTTTTCGGTTGTTCTTCGGCATATTTCAAAGGGCATTGCAGTGATTTCCTCCCGAATTCTCGTCTTCAATTCTTCCAAATTGTGTGTCGGACTTCTGAACATTTTCTCCTTCAGATATCCTCACAGGAAGAAGTCGCAAATGCTGAAATCAGGTGAGGGTGAGGGCCACTCGACATCACCCCTCTGAGAGACGAAGCGTGCCGGGAACATCCGTCTCAATTCGACCATTGCAACTTGAGCAATGTGGGCTGTTGCTCCATACTGTTGGAACCAGATGTCTTCTAGATTTGTATCCTCATTTAATTCTTCCAATTTCGGTTCAAAAAAGTCTTCCAACATCGCAAGATAACGTTGAGAGTTGACGGTGACAGATCTTCCATCCTCCTCAAAGAAATAAGGCCCAAATTTGGAAACTGCACACCAAACAGTGGCTTTAGGGGAATGGAGCGGTCTCTGGTGAAGTTCTCGTGGGTTGTCTTTTTTCCAATAACGACAATTTTGCTCATTCACGCTTCCAGAAAGGTGGAAGTGTGCCTCGTCACTGCTGGAAAAAGTTGACTGTTCGGGGATGCGGTTCAACATTTCCTGACAGCAATTCCTGCGATTTTCCAAGTCAGTGGGCTTCAATTCTTGAACAATCATTATTTTGTATGGATAGAACGATAAATCATAACGCAAGATCCGCCTTAAAGATCGGTTAGACATGGGCCATGCAAGTGAATGCTTCCGGGCAGAGCGTCGTGGTGACTGTTCGACAGTTGCTTGAACTAAGGCCACATTTTTCGGTGTTTTTACCGTTTTTGGTCCTCCACTAACTATGTCTTCTTGTGGAACCAGTATCTTCCAATGCTTCAACCCAACGTCTGATTGCCTTGCCATCAGGGAAGGGACCATGACGTGGAATGTTGAAGTGTAGGCGGAAGGCGCACTGAGTGGGGACGACAGAATGGCCATTTTCGAGATACGTGAACACTGCAAAACTGCGATATTCACTCGACCAAGGCATGGCTGCTACAAAACGGCGGAATTTAGTGGTCACAACGATACCACACACATCTTACCATCACCACCACAGGCGTTGCAAGCGCCTTTCAAAACTTGGGTATTTGACTTGTCCCACCTTGTACCGAACACGCGGGGTAAAACTCGTTCAGGCCTCATCTTTCTATTTATTCGTCCTCTTTTAATGTGTACAATTGTAGGAGAATAAAATGTTAAATTTAGTCATATCAAATATAACATTATACTAAATATGAAGTGAAAATTACTGGGCGAACACTGAATGCTTTATTCGAATATACCAAATATTTCCTTGGAATAGAGAGTAGTTCGTTACGATCATAAATAAACTGGTTTCAACAAATCGATTTCTCAATCAACATTCACCGCAGAGAATCACAGTGTTCTCCATTCGCTGGATTCAAATTCATGAAGCACATCAAGAGGATCGAAATGCGTCAATATTTGTCGGTAAAATTGAAGATGTGCTCCAGTGTGGGTATAAATCATCAAAACACAATGAATAACACAGCACAAAATAGCTGTCACATTGCACAACCAAGCTTTTGACATAGAATAAAAAAGCCCACAGAAACCGTATAGTTAATAATACATACCTGAAACGTGTAAACAGTACTTACCTGCAGTTCAAGCAGTTGTCAGGGCTGATATTTCTATTAGAAACTTCAATTATTTTTCGTCATTTCCTCTTTTTATACCACGAAATAATCGCCAGCGAATGGGACTTAATACTCCTTTAGAAATCATTTTTGGTTATGGTTGTTGAAACGAAGAATAAAATTTTATATAGAAGTAAACTTCAAAAGTTCAAACGGTGAGTATAGAAGCATCCCCTCACTCGTACTATCTAAAATTGTAGTACTTTCATAACACGTTGTCACTTCACAATCACGACTTTTCACAAGCAAAGGTAAACAAGTTCATAAAGAATCAGTCTCTCTACAAAACATGTTGTTGGATGGTCAAGTTACACACGCCATCAGTATTGTCATTGCACAACTGTGGTAAATAGCAACACTGAGACTGTTTAGACTACAAAGAAAGCTTGTGTTCAATACACTTGTAGTGAGTAACTCGAGAGCGCAATGAACGCTGTGTTGTATGCTCAGTAGGATGGTCATTACAAATTGCTATAATAGAAGGCTTTTTTAACTCTACCGATACCTTCTTTTATCCTAATTTGAACATATTAAATGAAGATTTAGAGCACAAAAGTTGTGAAAAATATACAAAATGTGTTTGCAAGTGTTGATTCGTCAAATAAAGCACTATTGTAACTAAGACTGCTTTTCAAACTCCCAGTGTTTTTTATACACAAGATTCCTTCATTCACAAAGTATACGTGAAGTGCTGAAAGAAATGGATATTCAATATTCCTTCTGATCAAGAAACATATTATATGCTCACTAAATTAAGTTACTTCACAAGCTAAAGATATATAGTTTATATGATTCATTTTAAACGGGACCTAAAAAGAAAGACACATTAACGTCCTGCTTAAAGTGTCGGGATGGAGACCAGAGTTCTCAGAAGCAGAATTATGTTGCTTGGGGCAGCTACAACGACTATAAACAAGTTTAATTATGTCATTAAATTGACTGTAAAGCATTTAATTTTAGATTATTGACAGAAACATACGTCTCACGTTTACTTTGTATTGAAGTCACGCTGAATTCATGGAATGGCATGACATCCAATTAACCTTCACACTATTAAAAATTAGTATATGAAAATCTGAATAACATTGAGTTTTTTATTTCTAAAGTCAAATCTCTCCATATATTCGTTTTCAGACAGTAACGTTTTCTCTGTTGGTCACGGTAAATCAAACAAATACTTTACAAAATGATAAAACTTCTATATAACCATGTGTCATTGCAATTTCTAGTTTTCTATTGTCTGCTCTCAAACGCCCAGGTAAGTTAAATTTTCTTTTTCAAAATTTGTAAAAAACTATGCATCGTAAACTCGAATAAACTCGAACCATCCGCAGCGCAGCATGCAGTGGGTAAACCAGAAAAAAAATAATAATAAATCTCGAGGAAACGATGATAGACGTCAGAGGACTCATGATTTGGTTATTAGGTTGCTATGGAGATCATATCCCAAGATCTAATATGTGATCAGCTGATTATTAGCAGAGCCTAAAAAAATTAATTACAACAGGTATAGATGAAGTGCACCATAATTTTTCAATTCATAATGCTATATTAACCCTAGAACCACAATGCCGGGTGATTTTCTCCCGACTCTCCTAGGTTACCACGTAGTTCAATATGAAGAAAGCGCGGGAACCAGCTGGCCGCCTGTGTACCCGCAGGGTTGTGTGAGATATCGTGAAGGGTGGGTGTGCACTCCGGCTCCGCCGCCTGGAATTTCCACGGCGAGGGGAAAACCGTGATTTCGGGAGAATTTCTCCCGACGATGTAGTGAACGTTAGACATTTTACCCGGGTGAAATTCTCCCGACGATGTGTTTACCTGTAACTATTAGTGATATCTTACGTGTGTTTCTTTTCAGATATTTAGTAATTATTACAGATAAACAGAAAATGTGGCTGCCCGAGGCTAAGTGGTGACTGAGGAGGAACTTGTGGAGACGATGAACAAATCTGGTTTCCTCTCAGTAAATGATAGCTCAGATAGTGAGTGTGTTGATGACCTGGAAGAATTTAGAGATAATGAAAGTGATGTGGAAGACAATTTAGAGGCACAAAGTCTCTATGATAGTGATGAA
>VCRD01002692.1:35507-67238 GCA_006783055.1 Trinorchestia longiramus
TTATAAGTTTATAATCTATAGTTTAAGAGTTCCTTTTTCACTGTAAAACTTGTAATAAACCTTAATTGAAAACTACTATTTTTTTTTATTTTTCAAAACCGGGTAAAATTCTCCCGGCGATGTGGTTCATGTTCCTCAAAAACAGCGATGTGGTTCTAGGGTTAAGACTAGTGATCATACTCTCACAAACTGTTGCCGTCCATCTTATCATTTCATGTAGAAGCTTGTAGGAACACTTTGCGATGATCTGGAAGTTTAAAGAAATAGCCAGTTTAAATCCATCAGTCTGTCAGCTTACCTGGTCCGTAACGTCACAAACAGAAGAAAATTGAAAGACTGATTAGGAATTTCAAGCTTCGAAATCACGAGCCTGGAAACACAAATACAAATCACTAACAACTCAGCTATAGTGGAAGCAATATGAAAGTATTTTCACCCTATACCCTGGTTGCATTTTCAGGACATGAATCACATTGATTCAAGAAAAAATGAGGGTTTAATTTTCTTACATTAGTGTTTAATAAAAAATTAGGCATCATATTAATAAATTTTAAAGTAAAAAAAATCTAAGTCCATTGATTATACTACGGATAATGGTAGCTACATTTCAAACTATTCAGAATTTCATTCTACTTTTTCTTCTTTGCTCCGACAATTTACTGAAAAAGTATGAAAATAATTGCCTAAAACTTTTTTCTACTTTTTCCAAAACGTAGCAAACCTCTATGCTTATATAAACACAATTTAGATTTTCCCCACAACAACTGTCAGGCTCTAAGAGACTAAATAAATTTATTTTCATGCACTTGCCATCTTTCAAAATAGATTAGCTGTTAATGAAGATGTATTGTGTATATTTTCTGGTAGATTAGTAGATGCTTTAATATGCCTTTCTTAGTATGTACATTGACCTGGATCTAAAGTGTTCTAGCGATATTTGCTTACTTTACTTGCTACACATTTAAAATTGAGCAAAAATGTTCATTATAGCATATTTAAAGCAATTAGCCATATACATATGGGCATGTTTTTCATAATAAATAATAATGTCGAATTTTATGATCATGGTACAGCCAGTCATCCAGACATACTGGGTGGGCCGAAAAAAAACTGAACAAAGCCTAAATTTAAATTCTGCCTTAGGTACCTCATAAACTCCAAAACCAAACAAACAAACAATCTTTATTTCCAATCAAGTACACAGTACATAGACATTTAGTACATTGGTTTTTAAATTCTTAAGGTTAACATTCTTAGAGTAAGGATGATGGTGAGCTCCATGCGACGATCCTGGGATGCGTCCATGGGCGATGAGTTGAGGTCTTACTGATAAGTGCGAGCTCACGGCGTGAAACTAGAAATAGCTCGTATTCATTGCCGGGTTTCGAACCCGCACGCAGTCTTTCTGCACAAGCAGAGACCCGATACAGAACACGGGCCGCATACCACTCGACTACGGTGGCTGCCATAATGAGCAAAATTTTCAGGCAAGGAAAGTACCGGTCTTATCTTCAATTTTATTCAATATAATTGCCATCCGCAGCGATGATGGTCTCGAAACGGCTCCTGAAAGTGTTGCTGGTCTTGACAACGGAGTCCCTGTTTACGGTCATCCACTCCCGGTCAAGAGATGTTTTAAGGACGGTGATGTTTGGGTGGCGAATGCAGTAGGTCTTGGCTTCAATGTGCGGGCCTCAATGTTTCTCACTGTCCAAGTCTTCTCATCTGAGAAGATGATCACCCGACCAGGGGGAGCAGATTTGAGACCATTCATGAGCTTCTGACAACGTTCAAGACGCTTGTCATGGTTGGCTGGCGTGAACAGCGGCCTCTCAACAATGACAAAGGACTTGCCTCCCAGCTTTGCGACTGTTCGTCGAACTGTGGCCGCTCCAACCCTGAGTCTCCTGGCGGGTTGACTCATTGACGTCAAGGGACTACTTTGAATGGCATCTAGAAGGCTGTCTCAATCCACAACACTCTTTTGACACCCCGACCAGATTTGTAACCTCACTCACTTTGATTCCCGCACAAAGAACTGCAGACACCTCCACTCGTTCATCTCGCTGACAAGCCATTTTACAGTACACAACAATAACAAAACTATATCTTCAAGGTCAAATTAACAGGGTTTCGGATGATATGAAGTAAGGCAGGATTAGAGTTACCAAACGAGCAAGATCATTAATTAAAGGTGTGTTCAGTTTTTTCCGCCTACCCGTTATTTATTGTCTGAAGGAGACTAGTCTTATCAGAAGAAAGAAAATGCATACTTTGTATCACTGCACAGATAAAGAGGCATCATTAATGTAAACGGCATCATGTCTGCATCATAAGTGTACACGCGATGCCTTCTTGCCGGTTTTATGCAAAGATACTGTAATGAAAAATCCTACATAGACTTTAGTTTACATTAAGAACTACAATAAAAGAAGGCAGAATAGTACAATTATTACGCATGTTTTTTTCCCGAACTACTCTTGTGGCAGATTCTTCCTCCTATGATCCAGTCTGAACCCACCTACCTGAACGCCGAAACTGAACCCATCGTGTCCGGGTCCGAAGAACTTGTCTTCCAGAACCCGGAGAACGAAACAGCGGAGCCAGAACTGTCCATTGCAGAACCGGAGGAGGGCCATGTGGTTCTCAACGACTCCAGTACGGACACCCACGTGATGGTGGTCGCTCATCTGCAGACCATCAGTCCGGAGAGTGAGTTGCCAACTTGTGTGCGTAGAATTGCGAGTTTAATTCCACTATATAATAATACACAGTTTGTTACTTGCTTGCTTGCTTGGTCCGTCTCTCTGTGACGCTCTTAAGGATTTAGATAAAGAGGAAATTCGGTAGGGTATACATGTATTGTAAGCATTGTACCGTAGATATTAAAACCACATCCTTCAATGTGAAAACTCCTTCGCAAAGCCCGCATCCACTGGTAAATTAAACGAAACAATTCAGCAAAAAACACGTGAATTTTCTCGTGTGTGTCTACTAGTAATAAAATATGGAATATATACATTTTATATGCTCTAGTATTTCTTCTGGATGTGGAATAATAATACAATAGGAATGTAAGACTGCGACCTGTGTATACATAATACAGAGTTTAATGATAAATGTGAAATAGATACATAGTGTACACTGCAGCATTTCTCTTGGTTGTGAAATATCTTCATAGTTGAAGACTGAGGCTGTTACTCGTGTAATTACTGGTTTAATGATAAAATATTGAATGGAGACATTCGATGAACTATAGTATTTCTTATGGCTATGGACTATGGTAGTCGTCATGAGGAAGCTGAGTTTATTTCTTTGTGTTTGCTTCATTATGAGATAAACTGATTTGTAAACAAAGTCTAAATTTCTTTACGAAGAAACTGCTGGTTTATTTGGCTCGTGCAATTTTTAAATCAGCTGATGTTTTCCTGATGACAGTTAAATGTTTTTTTGACGTTTATTTTTCGAGATGGAAGCCCTTTATGATAGCTTGTCTTACGCTCTGTTGAAACACATCCCTAAACAATGCTGTTCAGGTGTATGTGACTACGAGCACACCTACGTAGGTGTACCTGTGCAAGCACACTTCTTTATGCCAAACACTGGTTACCCTATTTTCATTTCCAAATTATTATTTTTCATTCATAAGTAAACAGCATCTAAGAAATTGCACCGCTAATAATAAAATTATGTTTGATATTTTGTCAACATTTATACAGTATGTATAATTCTAACGTGTTCAAACTTAAAGTATATCTCGAGGAAACAATGATATGTAGATCTCGAGGAAATAATGATCGATCTCGGGTTCAAGGACACATTGATAGATTTCGAAAAAACGATGATAGATGTTGAAAAATCAATGATTGGGTTATCAGGTTGCTATGGAAATCATCTTCCAAGATCTAATGATGAATTAACCTGTTTTCTCCTCTCCACAGAAGCTCCCTTGTCGTGCTCGGAGTCCCCCACCCCCACCCTGGTGAGTCATGACTCCCCTGTCGAACTGAAGGCCAGCCTGTCTAACTTGCCCGAGCCCTGCATCTGGAAGTTCAAGGTGGGTGAGGTCTGGACCGTATGGGGGCTCTATCACCACCGCACAACAACTTTTGTTTCATCCTACTACACTGCAGTGTTACCAATACCTCCACCATATACCAACATTGCCAACGGCCATACCACGTTGAATCCCCAATTCAACGCCATACCACAACATCCCCAATCCGTGACTCACATTAGCCAAGCAGCTTTAGGCTGGTCCGGCATAAGTAGTGTTTATTCAGTGTTACCTTCATCACCATATCTACGGTACCTGCATCGGTATCTCACCATCATGTCATCATCAACCCCATCATTGCCGTATCACCATTGACCAGTAGTTTCTGTTTGATCTGATGTAGGAGATGGCCTCACCATATCCTTCTATTTCTTTGTGTACTACCATCCTGACTTTGGCATTTAAACATCGTAAGAAAACCCTTGCAACAACCCTTGTGTGATTTGGTCAAATGATGGTTCCTCTTACAATGCTGAAACGAAGTGCTGTAAATCCGTATGATTGTTAATAACTAAAGAATACGTTTCTGGCACCACTAAGTTGAAAATAATAACGGTCATGCACGTAACTACTGTTTGACACGACGAAATGTGAAATTTCTTCTAAATCTTTGATATTGAAAATAAAGAGAGAGAAAAATGTACCACATGAAAAAAACGAACACAGTCAGATAGCGTTTTCTTTATGGATATAATTAGAGCGACTAACTTTGAAACTTTATGTGGAAATAGGTTCACTCATGATTGAATTTTGTTCCTTTTAAATGACCTTTTTAACACCCTTAGGTAAATGAGAACTCCACCTCTCTCAGCCCGAGCGGAATGTCGGAAATCCACGGTCGGATTCTAGCGAGCGGCCAAGGCAAGTACCTCGTAGATTTACCTGAGAATTTCCTCAGCCTCACATGCGAAGACCTAATTCTGCTAGGCGAGAATGAGTGGAATACAGAGAACAAGCAAAACGAAGGAGGAAGGAATGGGACTGAAGATGTGCAGCTGGGGAGCAAGAACTGCCCGAGAGGCAACTACTTGGTAGTCGGAGACACGCTGGAGAGGTCAGAGAGGTAAGCGAACAGTGAATCCCATTCAAAAGTTTTGATTAACCCCACTCATGAGTTGTAATTAGCCCCACTCAAAAAGTTTCGACTAACTTCACTCAAAAAAGTTTTGGATGATCCCACTCAAGAGTCTCAATTAGCACCACTCAAAAAGCTCAAATTCCCCCGACTCGAAAGTGCGTTAAAAGGATGTTGAATAACCCCCCTCGACTAACACGAGTCACAGTTGTGAAGGTCTTTTGACTATCACTCAGACAGCAACGTACAGTGCAGACGTTTTCAGAACTTGGGTGTTGGAATACCAGGTAGGAATGACGCTCACAAAGATCATCACTTTCAAACCGCGGAATTTCCACGGGTACTATCTAGGCTAAGTTGTCGGTAGATAAGATACAGAATGAAACTTCGGTATATATTCATGAAAAATATTCCTTTAAAGTACAAAATTCGTCGTAAATCTGTAATACATTTTAAGAATTTCAAATAGTCAAATCTAAACCGTGAAATTTCCACTGGAACTATCTAGTGTATGATAATAGATTATTGTCATCTTTGGACACTTGGTGGCCATGGTACAACATTTTAATTTTGCACCGCAGTTTGAAATGGTCTCGAGTCGTGCATCATGGATGTGATAGCCAGTCCGTTGTGAACTCAATGAGACCAAAATAAGGTCTTAACCCAACTGTTACAATCATAATTGTTCATCGTCCTCTTTGTATAGAAGTTAATATAATTTGCGGCACTGAGGCACTTTTGTTCATTATTGCGGCATTCAATCAATTGTATTGGTCAATGTGTGTAGGAGACATGCCACATTTAGAGATAAAGTGGATAGACAATAAACTGTATTAGCCATTGTTTACCTTCTAGTCAAGGGCTACTAGCTAACACAGTCACATTGCCATGTTCACTGTCTAGTTAAGGACTACTAACTAACACTTACTGTCATGTTGCAGGGTGTGTGGGCTAGTCAAGGACTACTAACACTTGCTGTCATGTTGCAGGGTGTGTGGGCTAGTCAAGGACTACTCCTTCACTAGCACTACTGGGGCACTGACCGTGAGACTGCGAGCTCTGGAAGCCGGAGGAGGCATGGGAGACTTTGAGATGGCAGGTTGTGTGGTCACACTCAAGTGACGGCAAAATGATGCTGGAGTGATGGAGATAAGACCCTGGAGTGACAGGACGAAGATGCTGGAGTCATGGAGATAAGACCCTGGAGTGACAGGGCGAAGATGCTGGAGTGATGGAGATAAGACCCTGGAGTGACAGGGCGAAGATGCTGGAGTGATGGAGATAAGACCCTGGAGTGACAGGACGAAGATGCTGGAGTGACATATCATGATGAAAACATCAAGTTTCCGACGATGTCGAACTCACAAGTCCGGTCAGAATGCATTGAAAAATAAATTATTCTCCAGGGCTGTTAAAACAAACCAGTTATTGTCCGTTAATATTTCAGCCAGAGCAAACAATCGCATTTGAGCATGATAAACGTCTAAAAAATGGAAACATTGAATCGAGTTAACTTAATGGCACTAATGCAAGAATCCAAATCCCTAAAAATCAAGCCATCGAATGAATAATTTCTAATAATTCAATTTTCTTTCTTTCATCCAACCAACGAAACTGCTCAATTTTTTATAATAATGCCCCTTAAAAGAAATCGCCTAATTATAACAGTTCTTGTAACAGCAAGAAGTTCCTTCAGGGTTTTCGATTCGGTCATCTCTCGGAGCTGGCCTTCTAATTCTGATGAGAAATTTTTTTGGGTTCTATTCCGCGGAGACCTCTAAATCCCGGACTGTTTCTCCTTTCCGCATGTTAGGCAGCAACTACGGCGGATCAGACGTAGTTTTGTTGCAAGTTACAATTGGGTCTGCGCTGGAAGGTCTCTGGTCGAGCTGCTGGGTCATGGACGAGCACTGGTCGATCTCGTTCTGATGTAGTTTGTCATTACGATTATGGATCCATAAACGAAATAATCGGAGGTCTGGGTGATAAATTCTTCCTAGGGAATCTTGCTCAAGTTTGGGATAAGGATCCATTGAGCTTAAGGCAATATATGTGATTTTGTGTAATGCATGTTACCTAAAGATGAGTTGAATTTTATCAGTAAACGGCAACTTGAACGTGGAGTCAGAGAGACATTGTTGAATCTGCACACGAAATGCAAATCTTGATTAATATTTTTCGGAAGAAATGGAATTTTTCAGATCAAATTTTCATCAAGGAACTAAATTCATTAAAAATTTAAAACTTTGAAAAAATCCATCGCAGAAGTATGAAGGATGCATGTGCTTTAGTGAACTATTATGCAATTCAACTGCTTTGACACGAAGAAAAGATTTCTGACATTCTACATTTCTTATCTGTCAGACATACTTCATGAAAACTGATATGGACAGTCCACTTGTCAGCCATGCCTCTTCAAAGCTGACATGAACACTCCACTTGTCAGGCATGCCTCTTGAAAGCCGATATGAACACTCCACTTGTCAGGCATGCCTCTTCAAAGCTGACATGAACACTCCACTTGTCAGGCATGCCTCTTGAAGGCTGACATGAACACTCCACTTGTCAGGCATGCCTCTTGAAGGCTGACATGAACACTCCACTTGTCAGGCATGCCTCTTGAAGGCTGACATGAACACTCCACTTGTCAGGCATGCCTCTTGAAGGCTGATATGAACACTCCATCTGTCATGTACGGTAAATAAAGCTAACGATATGTTCATTTGCATGACATGCATTAATACGCGTCAGTGCATGGCATGACGAGCATGTCTGTCAGGTAGGACTGTGTTATTTGAATTTATTGACCATAGAACACTAGTGTTATTTCAAGAATATTATAATACGACACAATTGGTACACACTGCAGTGACAGACATGCACCTGTTAATTTCGTTCGCTTTTCCGGCTTGTTATTTTTGTAAAGAAACGTGTTTTGACTCGAAGTAGTTTACAAACTTAGAGATAGAATTACTGACTACAATGCACACACATGCTTACATTATTTGAAAATTTCAACATAGAATTAATTCCTTAGCTCTGCCCTGTTTTTGTTTATAATTTGAGTGCTTCTTATTGAGACTGACACTGCGGCACACGGTTCCAATTCTCTAAATATGATCAACTGAAATGACTTACCTCAGACAGTGGTAGTTTTTATTTAACAAGTAAATTATTAACACAATCGGGGCAAAAACTTAAAATTTGGGAATTTAAGTCTTATAAAATTTGATATATACGAGCTCTGTAAAATTTTGTTTACACCGTATCGTATAATAATTGCACGTGAAGCTAATGACGTGGTCAATACTTAAAATACAAAAGGAATCGTAATTTTCAACGAGTCCAAATAAATGTCTCTAGAAACTTGGTGAATTCTGAACTAAAATAAGATACGTGCATCACAACGAGGTATTATTGGATGCTCAATATGTTCCAACTAGTAGGCCCACACGTGAAAAAAATTAACGTGTTTTTTACTTAACACGTTGACTCCGAAGTGGTACCTACTTATGCGTACCACTTAGGTTAGGTTCTGTAATTTTTTCAGATCCTTCTAGTGACCATGCGTACAAAATGAAGTTTTACACCAATCAGGCAATCGGAGGCAACGTATTAATTTTTCGTTTTGATTTGCCAGTAGCCACCGTGGTCGAGTGGTCTGCGGCCTGTGTTTGGTATCAGGTCTCTGCTTCGGGCAGACAGACCGCGGGTTCGAAACCCGGCAATGAATACGAGCTGTTTCTCGTTTCGCGCCGTGAGCTCGCACTTATCGGTAAGCCCTCAACTCCCCGCCCATGAACACATCCCAGGATCCTCGCATGGAGCTCACCATAATCCTTACTCTAAGAATGTTAACCTTAAGAATTTGAAAAACCAATGTATTAATGTCTATGTACTGTGTACTTGATTGGAAATAAAAAGTAAAAGTTGTTTTGTTGGACGCGGGCTTTGCGAAGGAGTTTCCGTATTGAAGGATGTCCCTTTGGTATCCACAATACAATGCTCACAATACATGTATCCCCAATTGAATTTTTTCCTATCTAATTCCTTAAGAGCGTTACAGAAAGACGGACCAACCAACCAACCAAGCAAGTATTAAACTGTATTGTTACATATGAAGTGGGATGAACTGCCACGTCTGTTCATCAATAAAGTAAAAGTTCTTTCAGTAATCTGCATGACGCTCTGGAAGAATCCACCCAATAGTGGCTATGAAGAGATGAAATTTGAGGACATCAAGAGCCTTATTATTTACTACTATTACCGTGTGAACAGTAGTAAACACTTTGACTGATACTCCCTAATTAGTGTGTTCATAAGTATAACAAGGTCCAGTGTATGTACCATATATGCCATGTGTCCCAGTGAAAGTGTTAAGTAGAAGTCTTAGTAATCCTTGAAGTGCAACACATTTGGTCCATCAATTAGGAGTTACATGTGAGTGGTGAAATAGTTTAGAGTAAAGAAGTAATTGTACACAGATTATAAAGCACATCACTACAGGTGGTCCCGTACACCACGCACATGAAACTCATCACAAACTACAAACCAGTGAACAGTAGGTGAATAAAACTAAAAGTTTTCTTAAGGATTATACAGTATTAGACTATGGATTATACAGGGTGCGGCAACATACCTATCTGTACCGTTATCTTTAGAATACCATTCTGGTATTTTAGAATATTTACAAATGCTGCCACATTCATACTTGTCGCACCTCTTTCATGCAGCGCATCTCATCCATCTTCTTCAGTTCCAGTAATTTTTCTAAGCCCTTCTCGCAATTTTTTTTCCTGTTTCCGTACTTCTGAGATACTGCCCGTAATTCCGGACTGCTAGCTGCGCTGTTCCTCATCCGCACTTTTGAGCCTCAGTTCCGCGGTTTGCTAAAGCCCGGACGGCTTCAGAGGAGCATGCGGATCACAAGTGTCTAAAAATGCTTAATAAACAGCGCTGCTCAGGGCGCTGGATTACGCCTGACTGATTTATTCTGGTGGTGTTTTTTTCTGTGTTACACACCAACTGATGAAGGTACTTAATTTAGAGTGGGTTGGTGGAGGGGAGGAAGGGGGGAGAGAAGAAGAGGGGGTTAGGAAAGGAGAGGGGGAGGGGAAAGAGGGTTGTGGGGTGCTCTGGTGGTATTGATCGTCATTACCTCTATTACCTCTAATAACTTCACTAGTTACCTACATTAAATTCACCATGGTACAATGAACGGTAGGTGAGTTAACCAGTTAAATATTTACTTCTTTCAAGGTTTTGTTTTCAAATGAGATTCACACTCTTAAGACAAGATTCAAAAATGTGTTGATCACAAAATAAAATTTATTCTATCAGTTCCAGATTATACAGCATGCTGATCACAATAATAGATATACCATTTCAATATATTAAAGATAATCGAAACGTGGCTGATTATAATATCCCACTCATATAATAATACAAAGATTATCGTTTGCTTGTTTGTGTGCTTATTGTTTAGTGTCTCTCTGTGACGCTCTTAAGGGTTTAGATAGGAGGAAATTCGGTAGGGTATACATGTATTGTGAGCATTGTATTGTGGATACCAAAGGCACATCCTTCAATGTGGAAACTCCTTCGTAAAGCCCGCGTCCACTGGCAAATCAAACGAAAAAATTCATTCAAAAATAAATGAATTTTCCCATGGGGGTCTACCAATATTAAAGTTACTTTTGCTCATCAAAGAGGATCTAGATCATAGTCCTGATGTTTTGTTAATTTAAACTGTCAAAATGACTACATTCTGGCATGAGTGTATGAGAAGCCAGTGGTTAAAATATCTACTGAGGTAAAACCCAAGTTTTTTATCAATGCATTTCCACCCCTTTTCTACATCCTCACTGATCCGCCACATTCTTAGTTATCATCATCACCATCACCATAACATCACTGATATCTTTCCCACATCCTTATTTATCATTGTCACCAGTACCACACCACAAGCACCACACCACCAGCACCACACCACAAGCACCACACCACCAGCACCACACCACCATCACCACAACATCACTGATATCTTTCCCACATCCTTATTTATCATTGTCACCAGCACCACACCACCAGCACCACACCACCAGCACCACACCACCAGCACCACACCACCAGCACCACACCACCAGCACCACACCACCAATACTGCACACAGTCATACAGTTGTTTATTTCTAGGCAATGCTTATTTATTTTCTTTAATATGCATTCATTTTTTTTCAATTGGCATTTGTTTCCTTTGATTTGCACTCGTTTCTTTCAATTTACATTCATTTCCTTTAATTTTGCATTCATTGTCTTCGTTTTGCACTTATTTCCTTCTATTTACTTTCATTTCCTTTGATTTTACAATAACTTCCTTTGATTTGCATTCATTTCCTTGAATTTACATTAATTTCCTTTGATATACACTGATTTCTTTTAATTTACATTAATTTCCTTTTATTGGCATTCATTCCCTTTAATTTGCATAAGCCCATACAGACCTGGCCCTAAAAGAAGAGTTCTTCACCCTCTCACCTCTTTAGAAGTTCGCTGCCTCCCGAGTGCGGCTGCAAGCGTCGCCGACTCTGTCTTCCCCGACACAACTTCTCTAAAAGCTCCAGGAAAATGATGATGCTGTGCAGATGCTCCTCCTGAGATAAGAAAATGAGCTTTTCAAAGGCTTTTATTTCGACTGCAGCTCTCCAGCCGCCTTCGAATGCTTGTTTAATTTGGGGGACACTTCGAAGTTTCTTTATTCCACCCTTGAGCCGGAACTGTCTTTAAAACTACTTAATGACTTCAAGAAATTATGACGCATCTCATTCAAAATATAGGGTACTTTCATCGGAAGCTCGTCCATTTCATTCTTAAGTTTATTATTATAATGATAAATTTATTGTATTTATTTACCTACATTTAGTTATTTTTATGTCTCTATACTTATTGTTTATCTTGTTAGTAAAGTGGATATGTATGCTTGAATATGCGAGACTCATACGGGGGTTCAAACCGGCAGAGTTGCGCCAAAGTTTAAAAACCAGACCAAATCGCACTTAACTTTAAAACTAGATGATCTTGTATAAACAACACTTGTACATCTAAAGCGAAACAACTGAAAAGTCACTTTTTGTGTGTGCCTATGACTCCTCTCATGTATTGGCTGCCAGCCTGATATATGAGTATATTAATGGCATTTATTTAAATATTGAATATAGCCAAAAACGTATCGTAAATATAATAGTGACAGTACCCATTTCTTTCATGAGGTAGCTATGTATATTTTGATGACCTCTCAATTCAAAATAAAATACTATTGACGTATAAAAATGCATATACGCTTCACATCAATAACTAAGAAAATGCTCTTAAATGTTAGTGTGTATTCGTACATGAATTTCCATCGCCATCAACAGCTCATTAATGAGTTACATAGGATGAAATTAATTTTGCTACTTGACTTCATCTTCAACTTGTGTTGGTGGAAATATTCAGTCGTCTCTTGATGTGTGGAAATCAGAAGAAAATACAATCAAAAGACTTGGGTAAAACTCCTTGAGGCTTTAAGTACTTTTGTTCATAAACAGTAGCTTTCTGATCATTGGCTTGTGAAATAAATATCTTCTGTGAACACAAAAGAATATTTGAATCAAATAGCTGAGCCCCTACTTCCTGCTGCTCTAGTCTCTACTGAAGATTTGAAGTCATTGGAAGCAACATTACAATTCTTGAGATGCTAGGGTAGAGAATAGAAAAATTAATTCCAATACGTGTACTGAATGATATATCGTAATAAAATGAATTTGTAATGGATGTTCTACTGAATTTGTACTCCGTATTGTATTGAGCGCAGTGTTGGGTGCTGTAATGAGTGTAATAGTAAATACCATCCTATGTACTGTACTATGTACTATACTATTTATCTATATAATTATCAAATTTCCCTTGTTTTATATTTTTTATGTTAAGATGGCACCAATTGGCAATTTTGTATAAGTTATCAACTTGAAAAACTTGAAACTGACAGAGCTGCATCTGCTAATTATAATCATTGTCATTTTCAGGCGTTTTAAAATGAAAGGAATAGTTCTCAAGTGAGAATTTTCCCACCTACTTCAGGGATCTCTTCAAAACTCTCTCTCTCATGTCACAACTTTCCCCCCGGGGACAAAAACAACAGGGAAAGAAAGTGATGCTTCCAAACCCTGTTTCCTGAGCTGCATTTAGCGTGTCAAAGTGGAACGCACTTCTCTGTGTGATCAGCCCGAAGAACTCCTTGAAAAATCTGCGAAGAAATTCAAATAAATGCTGCTCCCTGTTTTTCTTTTTAAATCAAGCCACTTCTCCCTCACTGCACTTTCTAAGAAACTTTTCTTCTGCGTCCATAAC
Source organism: Trinorchestia longiramus (assembly GCA_006783055.1). Classification (NCBI taxonomy): domain Eukaryota; kingdom Metazoa; phylum Arthropoda; class Malacostraca; order Amphipoda; family Talitridae; genus Trinorchestia; species Trinorchestia longiramus. Next base: position 49,027 of record VCRD01002692.1, read on the forward strand.
AGAGTACGAAAGTCGCAGCTCATAACTGCTTCGTTTGCATTTGAATAGGAAGACACTAGCCAGCCTCTAGCAGGGGCAACTTCTGCCATGCTGAAAATAAATTTTTTTGCTCTTTTTGTTTTGTCTGTCCTCTACCTTGCGCCAACATTTTTTTTAAACAGTTTCAAAACTCATGGAGTCAGTAAATTCAATAATATATCGTTACGTTGAAATTGTTAAATGATTGAACAGTTTCCTCTTATAGATGGGATGATCTCATTGAGAATAACGACCCAAATATGATATGACCCGAGCAAAATATGGTTATTTTGCGGACGGTCATTTACGGAGAAACTTAAAAAATTCATTTTTCTATCAAATGAAAAACTTGATTACCATTTAAAATAATAGACAATTAGACATGATTGTGTGATAAAAGTCCGGTAAATCCGGTCCGGTCACTCACTTAGCAGCCTGTAGCTTTTGTGCCTCTGCTCCTCTGTACAAAAAATTAATTTTATCCGAATATACATATCTTATACCATAGTGTCACAAATAATAACACAGATCCACAGTCAATGGCATAGAGTTTTCAGTTCTTAACGTTAACAACTTCAAACTAGTGATACCGTGCCCTGCAACTGTTCCGGTCTTCTGTAGTGCGTCAATGCGTAGAGGCTTGTAGGGGCGCTGGAGAAGCTTGATGAAAGTCGTAACTCCAGGTTTCAGATAATTATACAGATAATTATACAGAAATCGGCTGTGGTGGATACAGAATTTGAACCCGTGTCTTTTGCATTGCAAGCGTGGTTTAAATTCGCATAACTTTGCTATTAAGCCAATGAACAAAATGATTCTTGTGAATTTAAATCAGTATTACAAACAGACGCTATTTTCTATTTTAACAGCGCGCAAGGAAATCTCAATTTGCAAAACTTTATCAATCTGGCCTCAGTTAAAAAAAGGAGACAGAACACAGCTAAAACTTGGCCCAGCAGGCAACTACAGCTGGCATTTAGATATTATACAGTGTAAAAAAATCCTCCAAAAATACCTAAGGTCCTCAACACCGCAGACAAGCTTGTCTCTTCAGGCAAGCCTGTCAGTTCTACCTGCGCAGGCAAGCCTGGACAGGCACACCGAACGCTCCTGCTAACCTGTCAGTTCTGCCTGCCCCAGCGTGCCTGTCAGTTTTGCCTGCTCCAGCTCACCTGTCAGTTCTGCCTGTGCAGGCAATTCTGTCAGCTCTGCCTGCACAGGCACGCCGGACGCTGCCGCTGACCTGTACGCTACCAGAGGAAGTTAATGAGAAATTGAAGGCATTCTGGCGCAGCCCATCAGAAGTTGCGCCGTAAAGTGGGAGGGAGGGAGTAGCAATGAGTGGGGGAGTGGCAATGAGTGGGGAGTGGCAATGAGTGGGAGAGTGGCAATGAGTGGGGGAGTGGCAATGAGTGGGGGAGTGACAATGAGTGGGGGAGTGGCAATGAGTGGGGGAGTGGCAATGAGTGGAGGAATTGGCAATGAGTGGGGAAAATAGCAATGAATGGAGGAGGGGCAGCAAGAGGAGTCGTAGTGAAAAACAGGGATGCGCAATGAGGGGCTGTGAGGTGCATTGAGTGGCAGTGAGGATGATTTGAGGCAGCGAGTGGTGGGTGTGAGTGGTAAAAAGCAGTGAAGAGTGGTAAGGGGCAGTATAGGGCGCTGCAGTGAACAGTTACTATCTAACAAAAGAACATTCTTGTTCCTCTTTTTGTGGTACTCTTGTTCCATTCTTTGTTACCATTAACTTGGTACTCTTGTTAACCCTCTTTGTTACCATTAACTTGGTACTCTTGTTCCCCTCTTTGTTACCATTAACTTGGTACTCCTGTTAACCCTCTTTGTTACCATTAACTTGGTACTCTTGTTAACCCTCTTTGTTACCATTAACTTGGTACTCTTGTTAACCCTCTTTGTTATCATTAACTTGGTACTCTTGTTAACCCTCTTTGTTATCATTAACTTGGTACTCTTGTTAACCCTCTTTGTTACCATTAACTTGGTACTCTTGTTGCCCTCTTTGTTACCATTAACTTGGTACTCTTGTTCCCTTTTTGTTACCGTCACCGCGGCACCCTTGTTCCCCCGTACGATATTATCTTCCAAAACAGCTTCAACATAATATGGAAGAAACAAATCATTTTTCTAACCTTACGATGATGTGAAAAAATATCAACTAGTTGAATCGTACACCTTGAATCTTATACCTTCTTATGTTACAACGCAGGCACTGGTGCCTGTGCATGAAAACTGATCACTCTGAGTTTGTCTGTTCCTCTTCTCCTTAAACCCTACCTCACCCCTACTCTGGTGCCTGTGCGTGATTGCTTCCAGACGGCATGGAACTTCAGTAGCTACCCAATAATGGGTCATTCGTCTCTTTCCTGTTGCAGTATTTAGTTGTATTTTATTCTACTGGCCTTGTGTAGCATTTTGTCACTCACGTGATGTATTGAAAACTTACTTTAACGAGTACATAAGATTATTAGAATGCAGGAGTTGCCACCATGTTACAACAGATGTAACAACAAAAACAACAGCAGCTACAAGAACAGTTATAATCGTAATAAAGTTAACAGATGTCAATGTTGCTAGTAATGATGATAAAGCAATTGAATATTATTAGTACAAATCATAATGACCATAACAGTAATAATAGTGGTAATAATATTCATAATATAATAATAATAATAATAGTAATAATAATATATAATATAATATAATTTATTATAATATAATATGATATAATAACATAATAATGACCACAACAGTAATAATAGTGATAATAATATTCATGATTATAGTAGCAGCAATAATTATTACCAAAGTATTTGAAATTCTATTTAAAGCATTTATGTTTTTAATGGTAATAATAATGTGTATAATATTAATAAAAAATAAAATAAATAATAATTTATGAAAAAACTCAGAGATTCGGTAAAAGGCCTCTGACCTACACTGCACTGAGCCTGTAGGCCTACATTTAGGTCTATACGATGGTCGTCATAATTTAGGCCCACACGGTACCTGGAACAATTTAGGCCTACACAAAACCTAGACAAATTTAGACCCACACGGTACCCACAACAATTTAGGCCTACACAGTATCTGGAACAATTTAGGCCTACACGATACATAGAAAAATTTAGGCCTACACGATACCTAGAAAAATTTAGGCCTACACGGTACATGGAACAATTTAGGCCTACACAGTACCTGCAAGAATTTAGGCCTACACAGTACCTACAGCAATTTAGGTCTACACGCTGCCAGCCACAATTGGCCTAAGAGACAATCTTGCAATTGAAGCCTGCAGCACTTACTCCCGCAAAATTCGTCTAATTCAATAAAACTTTATTTCTGCGTCCGCCTGTCTCTCTTACAAGCTTTACGGTCTCCAAGTTTGCCCAAACAACTTCAGCTCGGAGGTGTCCAAACCTGCGCTCCAGCCTCTGTTCGTGCCGCTTGTTTCATTAGAGAACTTGGTCCAGACCCGGCAAGTTGGACCTATAAAACGCGGGTGTGTCCGCCAATTCTTGTCACTGGTTATCCCCTGCCATATCCAGCCATATTCTGACTTGACATGAATCACTGAAATATTCCTGGTCTGTGAGTGGTCTGGAATTTTTGGGAGTTTGCTGGACTTCTGAGTGGTCTGAAATCTTGGAATCTTCGGGAGTATTCTGTACTTCTGAGTGGTCTGGAATCTTCAGGAGCATTCTGGATTCATGAGTGGTCTGGAATTTTTGGGATTATTCTGGACTTCTAAGTGGTCTGGAATCTTCGGGAGTATTCTGGACTTCTTAGTGGTCTGGAATCTTGGCATGTTAAGGAGTATTCTGGACTTCTGAGTGGCCTGGAATCTTGGAATGTTTAGGAGTATTCTGGACTTGTAAGTGGCCTGGAATCTTTGGGAGTATTCTGAATTTCTTACTGGCATGGAATATTTGGGAATATTCTGAACTTCCGAATGGTCTGGAATCTTCAGGAGTATTCTGGACATCTGACTGGTCTGGAATCTGTCGAATCTTCCTGAATTCATGATCTAGAACCTCTGGAAACATTCTGACTACCGAGTGATCTGGAATGTGTTGAATATGGATGATAGCATAATCTGGAAAATCGTAGCCTATTTTTAACCTCTGAGTGTTCTAGAATTGTAAGAACATTTGAAATTCATTCAAAAGTTGCTCGCAAGATCTCGACATGATTTCAATTTCATAAATACTTCAAAAGTGCAAAAATTAATCAGGTATTTGTTGAGATATTTCTCTTTCCAGAGTTGCCTGAAAATATCCCCGACATTCCAGAGTCATCATGAATAAAGTAAAACTTCTCCACACAGTTTAAATGCTCATTTTGGGAGACAATTTTTTTATATTGAAATTAACTGAGATGCACTTAAACTATTCCAGCCCTCAAAAATCCCCCAAAATTTTACCAGATTTCTAAACAACAAAATGTCTTGCTAGGAAGACGCTAATTTTAAAAGCATTGTAAGAGACGCAGCAAATAACTAAGCAAATTTTTGTCGGGTCTTACCTTGAAAATGAGATACTCTGTGGTCTAAATGACGTGAACGAGTATACTAAGAATGAAACTTACTCGTAGTGCGAAATTCTGCTCGTAGTAAGAGTCGGTATTTCAGCTGTGTTCCAGCTCGTAGTGTGAAATTCTGCTCGTAGTGAGTCAGTATTTCAGCAGTATTCCAGGTCGTAGTGTGAAATTCTGCTCGTAGTAAGAGTCAGTATTTCAGCTGTATTCCAGCTCGTAGTGTGAAATTCTGCTCGTAGTAAGAGTCAGTATTTCAGCAGTATTCCAGCTCGTTGTGTGAAATTCTGCTCGTAGTAAGAGTCAGTATTTCAGCTGTATTCCAGCTCGTAACATTACGAGCTGGAATACAGCTGAAATACTGACCTCTGAAGTTCATCCAAAGTTCCCAGTGGAAAGTTGTTATAATTGATAAAAAAATGCAAACGAAGCAATTTTAGAATGTCAGAAGTAATGTTTGTCCAAGTTTTGTAACGTAGGGCGAATAATGAAAATAAATTAAACATAAAGAGTGATAAATGTAATCTTAAAATGATCTTTTGAATAAGAAAAATGAAAAGGTGGTAGAATGGAATTCAGGGTGGCCCAAAAAATGTATACATTGTTTTGAATGTTTATTTCTCTTTCATTAACGTTAGTACAAAAATTTTATTGGTATCAATTTCTTCAGAATTAAATTTCCTATTCAGTTGTGAAATATTATTTTGATACAGATTTTAGTTGTTGCACAATATGCATCACAGTAAAGACAAGCAATTTAACCCTTGCGCGTAGAAACAGAAATATTCCTTTTACAATAAAAAAGTTCAAACCTATCAGGAAATATGGCTTAAGAGTGAAAATAAACATATATAGTTAGAAATTAATAACTAAAAAAAATAATAACAATATAACAAACATTTAATTTTTGCATCATCTGCTATCTATTAAAAGTGTCCACTATTTTTTTCTACGCAATGTTGACATCTTTCTCTGATTTTCTTCATTGCTCTTCTAATAAGTTCAGGATTTTCCTTAAGCGCATTAACGTGATGAATAATTTTATTTCTTATATCTTCCAAGTTTCTTGGAGGTGTTGCGAATACAAAATTCTTCAAATAGACCCAAAGACAAAAGTCACCCGGTGTGAGACCGGGAGAACGGTAAGTTCAAATTATGTTCTTTGAAGATAATATGACTAGGGAAAAACTACTTGGTTCTCTTCACTGAGGTAATCGTCTCACAACTAAGAGATGCCTACAAGAACAGGTTTAATCGTGTCTAGTGGATTCAAGATGGCGCTCCGTGCCTTAGAAGAATTATTGTTTAAGATTTTTCACTAGAAACTTTTCAAGAACGCGTGACTTCGATTGGTCACGCAGTCGAACTGCCATCTCATTTTCCTGATCTCACACCGTGTGACTTTTGTCTTTGGGTCTATTTGGAGAACTTTGTATTCGCAACACCTCCAAGAGACTTGGAAGATATGAGAGATAGAATTGCTCATCACGTTAATGCACTTACGGAAAATCCTGAACTTATTAGAAGAGCGATGAAGAAAATAAGAAAAAGATATCAACAGTGCTTAGAATGAAACTGTGGATATTTTTAGCAGGTAAAAAATGATGGAAAAATGAAATGTTTGTTATTACGCTATTATATGTTTTAGTTATTAATTTTTACCTATAAATATTTATTTTCATTTTTTAAGCCATATTTCCTCATAGGTTTAAACTTTTTTATTATAGAAGGAATATTTCTGTTTCTCAGTGCAAGGATCAAATTGCGTGTCTTTACTGTGATGCATATTGTGAAAGAACTAAAATCTGTATCAAAACAGTATTTCACAACTGAATGGGAAATTTAATTCTGAAGAAATTAATACCAATAAGATTTTTGTACTTACGTTAACGAAAGAGTAATAAACATTCAAAATAGTGTATACATTTTTTGGGGCCACCCTGTATAGTAATCGGTCTATAGCATAAATACTCCATGATAATAATTGACAATCAGTCTATGATATAAATACTTTATGAAAGTGAAAGTCTGTAGTACAAATACTTCATGATACGAGCAGTATTGGCCACTGGGTTCCTATGAAATACAATGAATATGCTTCGTGCACTGCAAAAAAATCTACAAACTATTACCAGGTTATCCCAAATTTAACAGAAAAATTCACCCCTATTCCAGTTATTGATCAAAAAAGATATTGCAATTCCCATTGCCGAGAAAGGAATACAGTTCTTGGAATTCTGGATTCCAGAAGCGGCAAATAAATTCCCGTTGCTCTGGTGCGTGGGCAAGACAAAAAGTTGCAATTTAAGGAGGTCTGCAGATCGTCCGTACTGCTTGGCTGCCTCTAGGCCATGTGGTCCCCCCCGAGCTGTTGGGGGGGATGGAGGAGAGAAGAGGATGGGGGAAAGAAGGAATTGCAACTGGAATGTGGAATGATGCTCTGCAGATACGCTGGTGCTCTGAAATTGATCCTGATGAGGCATGTCTTTGTTTAATTTGAATTCGAACGAACGATTTTCGTGCAAAATACATTCAAGTGCAATAGCTTTGTCTTTTCCGGTGAGAGCTGGGTTGTACACTTGAATAGATTATGCGCTTGTATCAACGATACTTTTAAAGAGATGGAAAAGTAAAAAATAAAAAAACACACAGAAAAACCTCTCCATTTAGAAAAAAATGTACGTCTTTCTCACAACGGCTAATTTCTTTTATTGTTGAGAAATACAGTTATATCAATCAATGGTTTTTAAGAAGTAAATATAGGCTTACAATTAGCCCATTATTTTTTAAACTTGCTCAACACGAATGAATCGAACACTGAACTTCTCTCACCTGTCACGGTGTCGGCATACAGGCCTCTAACCCGCTGATTAACCCCTTTTTTGTGGCTAACTTTCATCCTTATGACACTCAACACTATATAATAAAACACCGGGTGTCTCCTTCGATAAATAAATTTATATATTTTTTGCGTAATTTCTCCTATGTTATAACAATGGGAGTCTCCCTTAAATACTGGTAGTTAAATTCGTAGACTTTCTGATTAAGTTTAAGAATTTGTTGGTTTAAATTTTTCTCCAAATGCATGATATTAAAACCTGTTATTTTTAACGGGCATACACACCAGTAATCATATAAAAGAAAAACTTGTGGGGAGTTTGTGGAAAAATTAAGTACGACAATGTACGTAGAAGTGCAGCAGCAGAAGCATAAGATACAGACTTACTACTAACAAATATTGCAGAGTAATGTCACGTACACAGACTGAGCTTGTGCAGCATGAATGTTGTAGTCCACATTGGACTAATGTTGTAGTGTACATCTATTACTAATGCTGTAGAACGCCTTGTGCTAATTTTGGAATGCATACATTTTATTACTATTGTACTCGTACTCCATCCCATGTGTTAATACATGGGATACCATGTATCAATACCTTGTTAAAAGGTAAAGTAAGACCTTTGTTTCTGGAGAAATAAAAACACATTTTTTTCAATATAGCAGAGTATTATTATTATTATTATATTTCTAGTTTAACAATATATAAAATAAAGACAAAAGAGAGAAACAAAGACTACAAATTGAACAGTGCAGCGGTGCATTGTACTGCCGAGATTGTTTACCATCTTTGCACTGCTTGATGGTGACAATTTCACAACCAGGGAAATAATGAATTCAAATGTCCCTAAAATTCGTTAAAATTTTCCTCTAGAGCAGCAACTGTGTGCTGTCCAAGGTAGGAATAATATTAATTTTCTCATGCTTTATAGTGAATAATTTTATCCGAGTCATTATGTACACAAACTTCAAACTAATCCAACAATCCTTCAATGATATATTAACAACAAGGATCAATTTATTCGAAAATTTGCGATTTTTTTGTTCCTACACGTATGTACTTCTCATTATGAGTAGATTGTCAGGAGAGCTATTCGTTTTCCATCAAAAAAATGTATCATAAACATTATCATTCCGCAATATAATAATATAGAGTTTGTTGCTTGCTTGGTCCGTGTCTCTGTGACGCTCTTAAGGATTTAGATAGGAGGAAATTCGGTAGGGTATACATGTATTGTAAGCATTGTATTGTGGATACCAAAGGCACATCCTTCAATGTGGAAACTCCTTCGCAAAGCCCGCGTCCACTGGCAAATCAAACGAAAAAATTCAGTAAAAAACACGTGAATTTGCATTTGTGGATCTACTAATTTTCTATAAGAGTGAAGACTTGAGACTAAAATTCTTACTGCAAATTGCACTCAGCATTTGATCTGCTCTCCAATGTTGAGTGCATGCATGAAATTATTGAATGCAATAGCAAAGGGTGTATATCAGGGGCCGTATAGCAGGGGGCGTATAGCAGGGACGTATAGTAAATTAGCTAAAATTTACTAATTTGATTTTATTCAGAAGGGTAATTTTTTTTCAAATGTAACTCATAAAACAACAAAACTTCATATGTCATGCTTGCCTTTGAATAGGGAATTCGTAAAATAGGTAAATAGGTGCATAGGTGAATAGTTATATAACTAATAGGTTAATGGGTCAAAAGACAAGTAGTTACATGGGAAAATAGGTAAATGAGCAAAGTAGCAAATAGTTAAATGGATAATTATTTAAATAGTTAAATAATTAAATAGTCAAATAGTCAAAAAGGTAGCTATTTAACTATTTATACATAATATATTTTTTATCCCAAAACACCGACCTCAGAAGACATACAAGATAAAAAATTAATCTGTCGGGAAAATATCTCTTCGTTCCATAAGCAACACTTCTCTTTATAACATTAATGCAAATGACAGAAAATATCGAACATTTTTATAAATCTAAGTGTTGTTTAAAAAACTCAAGTAGAAGTAAAATTTGTTTCAGTACAAGACTACAACTTTTTGAGAAACTGAAAGGCAATAGGCACCGACTTGTGCAATATATGTGCTGTATATTTCAGCGCTTTATTCTCAGTAATTTATAACAAATGACTATGATATTTCACTCAAAAACTCGCCCACGTCTCCTACAATGTTCCTGTAAATCATTCGCTTCTGTGACCCTCCCTCACGTACTTATTTAACTTCCCCTCATACATCAAGTTCATTCACTCACACTCATACATCAAGTTCCACCACCTACACTCACACATCACCTCCTTTTCTTGCATTCATAAATGAAGAAAACCATCAAGACTAACTAAAGCACTCGCTTGGACGTACTCTGAAAATGACTTGCAGTGAAAGTGTTAAATATGGTCCAGCACTTAACCTGATCTCATTCTTGAGTTATTCTTACTGCCACAGTAACCGCGCAAATCAAGTTACGGACAAATTAAGCCACGGTTAAGACTCATCTCAAAATGTGGGCGGGACCAAGCATCTGTAGGCCTATACACACTTGCCAGAGGTACGATGCTTTCAAGAATACTGTAAATTTCAAATTAAAACGAGGCCCCTCGGTTTGTTTGATAAATATTACACAGTTTGCTGATTTTATGTGTATTTTTGTGAATGAATTTAGCTTATTTCATGGTAATTATTACTTGTTCCATGATCAGAATGGAAATGAATTGACTTCTAGCCTCGAATCTTTAAAACGCTTCCAGTTGCCTAGTGTCAAATTTAATCTTACTTGATAATATTAATTTATCATGTCAACTATTGCTCAGTGGGGATAATTTAATTAATAAATAGCTTCCAATTATTCCACAGAAAACACAGAAAAGTTTTATTCGTTTTGGGCACATTTGGCAGCAACGAGGGCAGGGCGGGCTGTTGATACACGAAATTTGAGGGCAAGTGTCTCAGTTGTTCAGTGTGGCTGTGGCCGTCGTGAGGTGAGGGTGTGTCAAAAGCGGCTCTCATGCCGGCCACGCTGCATCGGAGCGTCGAAGAGCCGATTTTCCTCCGGGCAAAAATTCAAATGAAATTGATCCAGCTCGAATTCCAATGAATGGCTACGGTAATGTATCGGATAATTTAGCATCACTTGAGAGAAAAAGTAGAGATTTTTTCTTGCACTCGCTAGAAATGCTACATTGACCTTATCGTCCTCACAATGAACGGAGAATTGAAATCTAACGGAAGTTCTGCCGTTGGTTAACTAGGTCTATGTCAACGCACTCACTGTTTAAATTTCGTACTTCGTAACATTGATTCCATATGTCTATAATCATATCAAAACTTAATTGCTCATTTTTATGACTCTGTTTGGAGATTAGTCATTAAACTGAAGTTCTTATTCGCTACTTACTGTACACTAATGAATGAAAGAAAAGATAGTTGAATCCTGGTTGTATTATCCGCAGAGTTTATTGTTGTAACCCCTCCTACACAAGTAATGAACCTATGTTTTTACACTGAACAATTAAAGGGAAAGATAGTTGAATCCTGGTTGTATTGTCCGCAGAGTTTATTGTTGTAACCCCTCCTACACAAGTAATGAACCTATGTTTTTACACTGAACAATTAAAGGGAAAGATAGTTGAATCCTGGTTGTATTGTCCGTAGAGTTTGCTGTGAACCCTCTTATATAAGTAATGAAACTTAGTAATTACACTGAACAATTAAAGAAAAAGTTAGTTGAATCCTGGTTGTGTTATTCGTATATTTTACTGTGAACCCTCTTATATAAGTAATGAAACTAAGTAATTACGCAGAATAATTAAAGAAAATGATAATTTAATCCTGGTCGTATTATCTGCAGAGTTTACCTTGAACCACTAACATATACAAGGAGACTTAGTTGAATCCTGGTTATATTGTCCGTAGACTTAAACCTATGTATAATATTTACACTCGTTTTCCAAGTGAAGTTGTCAGTACGAACAGGAAAGATAGGAGAGAGAACTGGACACTGGATGGGCCTGAATATAATAGGTGAAACGGAAAAGTATATTGGGAGGGAGATAGAAATACGAGTATGTACGTTACGTGTATGATTTAAGTATTGGAGGTTTATCCTTGGGGTCAATGTGCAGGCGGATTTCTACAGAGTGCGGCAACATAACTTCCTTTTTTCAAATGAAGTTCCATTAAAAAAAACAAGTTATGTTGCCGCACCCTGTATTACATATAAAGCTTTAAATAAAACTATCCAGCCTTCATATGTAAAGAAGTTCATTGATCAAACGGCAAGAATTATTAATTAATTAGAGTAATTATTACTCTAATTACTCTAATTATTAATTATTAATTATTAATTAATTAGAGTAATGGTGATATCTATTATTAACAATCACAACTGAAAAGATTCTAAATAAATAAATTCTATTAATAAATGAATTCTAAAAAAAATAAATTACAATTTTCCACACATATTTCATTGTACATGAGACTGTCTAATTTTCAATAATATATGCTGTCTATTAAATAGCAGTAATAACTTACGAGACTATTTAGTTTTCAACATTGTGCTCTGTTTTATCTAACAGCTGTAACATCATGGCTCACTTCATATATATAACCTTGTATTTACTTAATACTTTCCCCCGCCTAAAATACTCTCATAGGAAAGCAGTGATGAGTTCATGTCTATATTAAAACTCAACTCAAATTCTGCATGTACTCAAATCAGTAACTAATTTAAATGAACGCACACACAAAAGCACTACTTAACCTTTTGCAGTAGACAAAGAATCAAATATAAACATTTAATAACATATAACGTACAAATATTTGCAATGATACTCCATCAAACGGATGAAGAAATACACACACACTTTAGGCAAAGATATTCCATCTAACATGGGGAATAAATTTTTGAACGTCAGCTTCAACATTATCAAGACATTGCGTCACTTACTTTGATGTCGTTATTTTAGTTGAAAAGAAATATATCTTACATTCATCAATTAAAATACTACGGTATGTTTTCCTCCGACCTGATCTTAGGAAAACCCAACAAATGTGTGTAGCATCGAAGATCACGTAGGCCTCGCAGACACAGTCCCTTCTTACTAATTTATAAATTACTAGTAGACCCACACATGAAAATTCACTTGTTTTTTGCTGAATTGTTTAGTTTGATTTGCCAGTGGACGCGGGCTTTGCGAAGGAGTTTCCACATTGAAGGATGTGCCTTTGGTATCCACAATACAATGCTTACAATACATGTATACCCTACCGAATTTCCTCCTATCTAAATCCTTAAGAGCGTCACAGAGACACGGACCAAGCAAGCAAGCAACAAACTGTGTATTATTATATAGTGGAATACGCCTACGAATTTTGCAGTTACCTGTGTTCCTGATGAGTTTTTAGTTAGGTTAATTTAAACAACTCGAAGTCAAGTAAATCTTGCTTGAAAACGGACCTCGTAGGTGCGATGGTTTTTTGAGATTATATATGAAATAAAATGTATATCTACAGCCTTCATGAGGTAATCTAGAAAATTTTGGCCAAAATGAGGATTTGTTCAACAAATATTTTGAACAATTCGTATTTGTTAAGGATTACAGTAATAATCTCACGTTTTACTTCTACTCAAGTGGCGGTAAAGGAACAGAAATAAAGTAATATATAAATAATATATCATTTTTTGCTCCAAACACATTCATCTCAAATCCAGAAAATATAAATTTGAGTAAGGACTCATTAATATTTATTGTTGATATCTCATGTAGCTGGAGTTATCTTATTATAATTTTGCTTGTTCCTTCCATAGTTAGTACGTTACTTTTTCGTCGAGTTTGCAGTATCATAGCTACCGAATTCTTCAGTGTAACATTAAAAGATGGCCTTTACATGCATTGATATGTTTGACATTTTATATAAACTTCTCCTAATTGTTAAGACATACTCGTATATTTAATCAGAGAACCGTCGCTTACATAAAAAACTGTCACAATGGAGCTAGCGCTGTTGAGTGAAAAATCTTCTGATCAAAGTCAAGCCCCTGACGAGGAAGCATCGAGATAGATCACATGATAGTCATCTCGCCTCCTTTCTGTCGCTCGTCTCGAAGTTGCTAACTGCTTATTAAGCGCTGTTTTCAATGTGTTAGATCAGTGTTTCTCAAAGTGGTCCGTACCGCCCCCCTGGGGGCGTCGAGGAAATGCAAGGGGGCGGTAGGAGGGTACGCCTTGAATGGGGGCGTAGTATATTACTGTACAATATACAGTAATATAATCATTAGGGGGCGGTGGAAAATAAAATAGTGGCCTAAGGGGGCGGTGATTGAAAAAACTTTGAGAAATACTGTGTTAGATCATTGAATGAACGTCAAGACTACAGATGGAGTACTGTGTACTATGTTGAGTACAGGTGACTTATAACATAAGATTTCTATTAGCTACTCTATTGTCTATTGTCACCAGCTTGGTCGACTGGTGAGCGAATCTGCTTGCGAGCGGAAAGACCCGGGTTTGAATCCCGCTGCCGACATGGTTGACGCGGCTAGAAATACGGTATGGGACTTGGGTAAACAACCGAATAATTATCAAAGTAATTATCCGACCCAAGAATGGGCCAGAGGGTTCGTTCCTATAGCCTCATTCTATTCTATTCTATTCTATTCTAAGCTGCTCGCGATAGAATGCGACTCTACAGGCAGAGAATAAGGAATGAACAACGGCAGGAAATCCTTAAGAGAGAGAGGCAACGTCAGCAAGTGAGGCAAGCTGCAATGAACGATGTACAACGTGAAGAGTACCGCGAGCAGCAAAGGAATTTATCACAGCAAAGAAGGGAAAATATGGATGATTAACAGCGGGCACAGTACCTTGAGCGGCAGAGAAATTGTTTTCAGCAAAGAGAACAGAACATGAATGAAGAAGACAATGAATTATCATCAAAATCAAAGATAGAGATATAGGCAAAAAATTGAAATTATGAATCCTGGTGAAGTTAACCATTTAAAGCAAAATCAATTGCAAAGACAACGCATCAGAAGAAATGGACCAGTATATTTCTCATCCCGTGGAATTTCCACGAGTCCTGCTAGTTTTTATTATTACTCTTAAATAAAGCTAAATATCAATTTCCATGATGAGATAAAAGAAAATGTAACTGCTGGTCTAAATGCATAACTAAATGCGTGTCTAAATGTATATGCAGTGGATTTTTATGGTATTATTTGCTTTTTGAATTATTGGGAATGTTCTGTAGTTCAACATATCGCCAGAAAAGCTAATTTTATACATGGATATTCGTGAAAATTTTCTGCATTGTCACGTGCTCAAAAATGTTTTTAAACACCAAAATTTCACGCAGAAAGTTTCTGCAGAAAAATTTCTACACAGAACGATCGAGTGTTCTATGTATATGCAGTATTAAAAGGAAGCTGTTAAATTCAGACTACATTATACTTTAGTAAAAAAGTGAATCTGTGACGAGCTAAGCAGGAATCCTTCTCTTTTGTTAAAAAGTAATGCTATATTATTCAGGTATGCGTTGAAATATTTCTAAAATACAGAGTGCGGCAACATGACTTCCTTTTTTCAAAGAAGGTAGCTTTCAGAAAAAGGAAGTTATGTTGCCGCACCCTGTACTCTGAGGAGCTGGAACACTCGTGTTCTTTATTCGTACGAGTTTCCTAATTTTAGCGTTATTTTTTCTGTTGATGTTAATTCCACTGATGAAATAAATCTCAGGAAACAGAAATTTATTTTTTATAGACAGACTGACCTGTCATTTGACACAGGCCACCTGTAATACGGCTATTGAGTATTAATACCACAGGCGGCCTTTTCCTACAACTAATACCGTGTCAAGAAGCTAATACTATAACTTAGAAATGATATTTTATCATAAAACTAATATTATCTCAAAAACTAATACCATAAGATAAAGCTAATACTATACCGTAAAACTAATACTATACCGCAGAACTAATACTATATCAAAAAATTAATACTATATCATAAAACCATTACTAGTCACTAAACAAATACTATACCATTAAACTAATAATGTATCATAAAACTAATAATATATCACTAAGCTAATACTATATCATAAAACTAATGCTATATCATAAAACCAATACTCCGCCACTAGACAAATACTATACCCTTAAACTAATAATATATCACTAAACTAATACTATACGCAATACTATACGCATATATATACGCTTGGTCGACTGGTGAGCGAATCTGCTTGCGAGCAGAAAGACCCGGGTTCGAATCCCGCTGCCGACATGGTTGACGCGGCTAGAAATACGGCATGGGACTTGGGTAAACAACCGAATAATTATCGAAGTAATTATCCGACCCAAGAATGGGCCAGAAGGTTCGTTCCTATAGCCTCATTCTATTCTATTCTATTCTATTCTATTCTAATACTATATCATAAAACCAATACTCTGTCTCTAGTCAAATACTATACCTTTAAACTAATACTACATAACTAAACTAATACTATATCACTAAACCAATACTGTATCACTAAACTAATACTATATCCCCCAAACAAGCAGGTTTGAACCCTGATACGTTGCCTCAATGTAACACCGGCAGCGAGAGAACTGAGAGTCAATTCCTTCTATTGGAACTTGTCTTCTGATGCACCTTTTAATGAAAAAATGTCGGGTTTTTTATTGTTGGTATTTATCATTATTATGTTCAAATGTTTAAATTTGATTCTTTGTGTACCGCAAAAGGTTAAGTAGTGCTTTTGTGTGTGCGTTCATTTAAATTAGTTACTGATTTGTGTACATGCAGAATTTGAGTTCAGTTTTAATATAGACATTCTCAACTTCTATTCATTGTAGTTAAAAGTAGTTTAAAAAAATACGGACATGAATTTCATTTTCAAAATATCTTAATCTAGAAAGCTAAGAAATAAGTTTATTTTGAAATTTTGAATTCACAAAGTTCAGCTTCACACGATCACACATTTACTCTATTGACTTTTTGAGTAGAAGTTAAGCTCTTGGAACAGAGATAATTTTCGCAAACTCACTTTCTTAGATGGTTTTCATGTGAATCGATTTGTATATTATTGCTTGAGTTCGGTGACACCTGAGTGTCCGAACACGTGAATTAAAAACTAACCTTCAGTTGAGCTCCTTACCAACTAGAAGCACAGAACAGTCTGAGCTCTCACTCGTGTGAATCTCTTCAATAATTCCCACTCACAAAAATTATCGTCATTAGAAAACTAGTTGACCCACCCGTGAAAATTCACGTGCTTTTTAGAGAATTATTCATTTGATTTGCTAGTAAACACGGGCTTTGCGAAGGAGTTTCCACACTGAAGAATGTGCCTTTCGTATCCACAATACAATGCTAACAATACATGTACGTGTATACCCTACCGAATTTCCTAATATCTAAATCCTTAAGAGCGTCACAGAGACATGGACCAAGCAAGCAATCAACAAACTGTGTATTATTATGTAGTGGAATAAAAACTATTAAATTTTACGCTATTATGACACAATTTTTCCCTGAAAATAGAAATTCAACACAACCTGTCGCTGCTCAGTGTCTGATCATACTGCGCAGAATCTGAACAAACAGAACCGTAACATGTTTTCAAAATTCTATAACTGTTGGGTGCAGTGCAGGGTTCATAAACACCTTAAGTTTTGTTTTAAGGGACTTTTTCAAAACACACTTTAGGATCCATTTGAACGACAAAGATTTATGCAACATTGTTGCATCCCTTCGATATGAAAACTAACCTTATATCCTGACCAGAAACAAGTTCATGACATACGTACGTCTTCTCTCAGTCTTATATCTTATACATGTATGTAGTACAGGCAAGTCATTGGGTTAGCGGTGGTCGTGGTGAAACCTGAAAGGAAGAATAATAATGAAATAAGAACATATTGTACCATTGGCTTTTAATTTTTGGTCAATATAACCTTAAATCATCCATCTCAACCTCTTTATGTAAAGTAGGGGAAGGGGCAGCTGGCGTTATATTAAAAAAGATTTTATCACACAACTTTTACAATAATAATAAATTCTAAGGAAACTCTCATTAAATCATTTCTTAATTTGACTCATTCATAAAAGTCACATGATTTCAAATGAAATATGTCAGCCTTCGCAAAGTCATCACCTTCTTAAAAGTTGAGGCTTTTTTGGCTGCTGGTTTTTGACACAAAATTGAGTCAGTCCTGAAATTTTTTATCATAGAAATAAAAACATTTTTTCCTGCGGTGAGAGACGACGGAAGTGTCTTGAATTTCGATGAATTGTCTCGTCTTCTGTGACTGTACAGTGCACGTGCAGGTAAGACTGTACAGTGCACGTACAGGTAGGACTGTACAGTGCACGTGCAGGTAGGACTGTACAGTGTACGTGCAGGTAGGACTGTACAGTGCACGTACAGGTAGGACTGTACAGTGCACGTGCAGGTAGGATTGTACAGTGCTCGTGCAGGTAGGACTGTACAGTGCACGTACAGGTAGGACTGTACAGTGCACGTGCAGGTAGGATTGTACAGTGCTGGTGCAGGTAGGACTGTACAGTGCACGTGCAGATAGGACTGTACAGTGCACGTGCAGGCAGGACTGTGCAGGTGCCTACAACGTGCAGGTAGGACTGTACAGTGCTCGTGCCGGTAGAACTGTTCAGGTGCCTACAAAGTCAGGTAAGACTGTGCAGGCGTCTACAACGTGCAGGTAAGACTGTGCAGGCATCTACGACGTGCAGGTAGGACTGTGCAGGCATCTACGACGTGCAGGTAGGACTG